>JANIIA010000005.1:3465373-3477219 GCA_027478495.1 Erythroxylum alaternifolium | reverse complement strand
TTTTTAATATAAAAATATCAAGAGATTATCATTATCATCGTCATTATCCAATTTGAAATCTGGCAATAAAGTAAAATATGGGGAGGTCGAATAGTATGCAGCATTATTCCTATAAAATAAATAGGTTGTTTCTGATAGACCCACATGTAAATATGACAATGAAAAAAATGATTCAGATTAAAAGAGTAAATATTTAAAAATTATACATTAAAAAAGTAAGTAAATAAATTTAAAATAATTATAAATAAATAAATAAATATCTTCAATTAATATTTATAGGAATTTTTTTTTTTTTTACTGCTATTGACAGTGGGTTGTCGGGTGACTTTCGGTTTTATAATGTTCGAATCGGTTGGGTTAATTTTGTCGGGAAAGTGAATCTTTCTCTTACCACGCCCGTATCTATCCTAATTATTGTGTGTGTGTGTGATCCAAAAGTAGGAAGACAGATCAGCGGCATACGACACCAGGACACCTTTCAACGGCTTAGATTTTTCCACGTCACCCCGTTTGGTCGTTGGGGGACATAACGGCGTCCCGTTGTTGGAGTTGACGGAAGTAAACCATCGTGATGATTGAGTCGTCGTTGACTCACACCTGAATGTGGTAAACAGCCAAACCAAGCGGTAAAATTGACCGTTTACCGTTAGTTGCCTACAGTGGTTTTGACCCAATCAATAACATATATAAAGTTATATCCGCAATTATATTATGAAATTAGGGTTTAAGAAATGAGAGGTACAGTCATTTAGATTTTATTGTGGTTAATTTAAATTTTTTCCTTTTAAGCTTATATGACACTGTTTAATTATTAGATCATAAAATATCATTTAATTATTAGATACTACTTTATTATATTATATTAATTATATATTTATTTATGTATTTAAAATGAATCATTTAAAAAATTTAACATGATATCCATTTTAACAACAATAATAACAATTCAGTCAGTAGAAATCTCGCTAACATGCAAGGTCTGGAGAGGTTTAATAATACGCAAACTTATCTCCAACTAATAAAAAGGATATTTTCAGATAACTCACATGAAATAAAATAATCAAAATATACGGTAAATTAAATTTTATGATAATTAAAACTACCATGAAAAGATAAGGAATAATTTTTTAAAATATAATAATTTAAATAAAATTCAAGCAATGAAAAAATTCAATTCAATGTAATTAATCTTAATATAAATATGTATGGTTTTTTTTATAGATTGACATTATTTAATTAATAAGTTATTAAATTAATCAACCAAGTGTTTCTAAAAAGGCTGCTTTTTGGGTGATGTGCTTGATTTTTTGTGAGCATATAATATTATAAATCAACAAATTTTCAAGATTTTAATAAGAACTTTATGATCTTAACTAGTACACAAGGTGTTGTCTCATCCACCAAGCAAAAAGTGTAATCTTGGATACCCAATGAAGTTGAGAGGAAATCCTATGTTGAGCATGCTTATAGGAAAACCTTGATTTTTTAATTAATAAAAACATCTAAATTGACCCATTAGTGCCACCTAATGAGCCACCTTAATTTTTTTCCTTTTATTTATAATTAGGTTTCCACTATCTAAATCCCTTTTAAAAAAAAACCTAATTTTAAGCACGTGTTATTTAATTGTTAGATGATGACAACAATGTTAATGCAACTTGTGGTTCATTACCTCATCAAACGACATCTCATATAATTACGTATATAAGTAATGCTTTTATAATTGGACCGAAAGTTAAATTAGTAAGACAAAATATTTAAATTTTAAAAGATTCAACCAGTATTAGACCCTTATAAAATCGATTAAAGATTGAATAAAATTAACGAATTTAAAAAATGATTGAAGAAGATTATTCTTATCCATAAAAAATTCAAAGTTTAATTGAAAAAAGAGACCGTAAAATAAAAATAATCGAATTATTTTGAGTTATGAAAACTTACTAATTTATGAAAACTTATTAATTAATAAATAAATTAATCAGTTTTTAACAATAAAGATTATTAAAGTAAATCAAACCAAAAAATTAAAAACTAAACCAAAAAGTTCACTGATATAAGGTGTCCACTGTTAAATCGACTGAACCGGTTCAGTTTTTAAAACATTTTATATAAGTACTCACTACTTCATCTTATATTCATATAGATGATAATTTTAGTCTAACTCAATTTGATGATAATTAGTTATATTCGAGCTTATCCAAAGATGTTATTTTATTTAATAGTTGAATATTTAATTAAACAAAACATCCTTTATTAGAAATAATTAAAAAGATATAGTTTTAACCTTTAAGTTGATTAGAAATTGAACATTTTGGAATCTGATTAAACTAAAATTAGGTCGTTCGATTCGATCCCAACCCAACCGAAAGCTCTTTGCACAATTTGACATGGAAATATTAGAAGCATATCGTACCCTTGTAGGTCCAACAAAAGTTGTAACTC
This sequence comes from Erythroxylum alaternifolium, assembly GCA_027478495.1. Lineage (NCBI taxonomy): Eukaryota > Viridiplantae > Streptophyta > Magnoliopsida > Malpighiales > Erythroxylaceae > Erythroxylum > Erythroxylum alaternifolium. The sequence continues at coordinate 3,474,777 of JANIIA010000005.1, read as the reverse complement.
CAAAAGATATGTCTCTCATACATATTCCACTCAAATGCTTCAAACTTCATAGTCCATTTCTTGGTGACCGTTTTAAAATCTAAGGTTTTCTTTAGATTTAGAGTTGTTAAATACCATGTTAGGTCCTTTAAAAATTACGTAATAATTGAAAAATATGATTAAATATTGCAAGTCATGATATTAATCAATATTTGTACAAAAAATGAAAGCTCTTAATGCATTGATTATATATTAATTATGAAAATTAATTAGTAACTAAACAACAATTATATGAACCGTAGTTGTTTAAAAGAGAATAGGGTCCCATTTGCTTCCCACGCCAAAAAATATAAAAGGCATGCATTGGGACAAGTAGTTTAATTTGTAAGATTACAACTTGGTTCGAGATTATCTGTTATGGTTATAATATTCTTACGATGTTCTATTAAATTTCATTCACACATTTACGTGGACTTCATATAAATGTATGAATGAGATCTAATAGAATAAGGCTGTAACAGAGGATTTAACGTGGTCGATAGATAACTTTCATACTTACATTTGGTAAATAAATATCATTTTTTGTAAGATAAAGACACAACAACAAGATTAACCTTCAATTAAGCTCAATTAATTGTCCTTACATCAAAAGTTAATTAAGACTTTATCCTTCATGTTTTTTATAAATTAATTAAAAATTTTAATTATTTCAAAGAAAAATTTAACATTCGTTATTAGATAAAAATATAAAATTTTAAGGTAAAAATATAATATATCGGATCAAACATAATTAATTTTTCATAGAAATTTCTTCAAATAAATTTTTTTAATACTAATTATATAATTAATTAAGTATTTGTTAAGACAAAATTCACAATCAAATGAATAGAATAGTTTCTAATTATGCATTAGTTAATAATTTATAATTAACCAACAAACTTATTTTTCTCTTCTAATCAATTATTTATCAAAGTTATTAAAATCTTTGCCATTATTTTATTTTTTCTACACCAATCATAATCAACGAAGGAATCATAAGCTTAAAGAAGAAAGAATCTACCAAAATCGCCGCTTTCTTTGACTAAGAGCATAGGCAAATAAAGGATTGGTAGGGTCTTAACTCTTTATGTGAGAACTTAAGCAGGGTCTTCATGTAATGTAATAATTTACAGATCGAGGTGAGAAAATACGAAGAAACATCCTTCACGTTTATGTCTTCATGGAATATAGCATATATATGATTCAAGAACAAGAAAGTGCTTAATGCTTTTTGGATAGGGTACGTGCCTAATGTTTATGTTTCGACAAAGACACATCATATACGTGACAAGAGAGAATTTTTATTCCTATTCTTTTGAACGCATAATAATTTTTAATTATATATTTTGTATAAATTTAATAACATATATGATAATTAATAATGAATTAAATAAAAATTATATTATTTTATTACTAAAGAGGTTAAACTCCTATTCTAATTCAATAAAACTATATATATATATATATATATATGCGTGCTACTGAAAATTTTTAGACCTCTCGTCATAATTTCTATTGAATGTTGTTGTTGTTATAATAGTATTTATTAAATATCTTTTTTCTAATTTTGTGACTCCGTCTAATAATTATTAATAAATTCTAATTTAATCAGGGTTCGATTCTATTTGTGAAAATTTAGTAAATATTTCATTATAAAATTGAGATTTTTTTTCAAGTTGGATAAAAATATAAAATGATAATGTTCCTTTTTTGTAATTTAAAAAGATACTATTAAAGGTCATATCAATCTCACTTGAGAAAGTAAATGTTTTCCATAAGTGGTGACCACCATAGAATAGAGGTCTACAATTCAACTCATTTTCATGGACAATGGGAGGAGGGGCCAACCTGCCAACCACCATAGCTACAGTGCCAAGCTTGATAAGCTAAAGCCATTAAAAGGGGGATTCTAGTTGTTCCTCAATGTCCTATCTCAGAAATTCTCCCCCTTATTTTTGTTTTTTGTATAAAGATATCAACTTTATATCAATTTTTAATTGATATTTATATTTATATACTATATACTATATACTATATGCCCTTCTGATATTATATTCTCATGTGACAGAATAGGATGTATCAAGAGAGTTTAGTCGCTACTAGAACTTAAATCTTATGAAAGAATCATAGTAAAAACATGTAACATTAAAGATATTATTTGATGTTTAATTATAAAGTAGACCATTAAAAATTTTATATATATACGCACACATACTATTCAATATATCCGGTACATAAGGCTCTTTATTTTGCAGGACTTTAGAGAGGATCATAATATATACAACTTTCTCTTTATATTTTTACAAAGAAACTGTTTTCACAAGTTAAACCCGCGACCTTAGTGTCACAAAAGAGGCTCACCCTCATTCGCACTAATGTAGGTAAGTCATGAATGTCAATGAAGTATTATATAAATAAATTATTTTTCGATGTATTCGAATATTTATTATTTATTTAAGTGATATTATTTACTTGTTGTTTTAATTTTATGATTCTATAAATTGTAAAATTAAAATTGAATATTCTATTTTATATTTTTCTATTTAAAATTGGACCCAACTTATATAACCATTTATTTCACAATTAAGAACATAATCTAAAAGACAATTTTCATGTTATAGATATGTGCCGTGAAAAATAAGAGTGGAACCAATTTTGTATGAAATTTGAAATTAAAAATAGAAAATTAAAACAAAAAATAAAACCAAAACAGGTAATAAGATATAATTACAATGGTATTTTAAAAAGGTAGTTTAAATATAAATATAAATATAAATATAAAAGAGGAGCAAAGTAATTTTTAAACTGAAAATAAAATTAAAAAATTAAAAATATAGGTAAATTCAGACAAACTTAAATGTATAATTACAAAGATAATATGAAAAAAAAGGTAGTTTTCACTATGCACTTTTGATACCCTTTTCCTGAATTGGTTCTATCATTGAACAAGGTAGACCATTGTGGCTTGTCCCATGGCACATTAGACTAGACTAGCTCATTGAACAAGGTAGACCAATGTAACTTGTCCTATGGCACATTAGACTAGACTAGCTTGGAATTTATTCCAAGGTGGTGACATTATTTATTCTTAATTTCATTTGAAACAAAGATGATCTTAAAAACCACCTATTAATGTTTCAATCACTCATTTGATCATGACATTTCAGGATTATCACTTTTTTTTTCTTTGTGTGTGTGGTCATTTCACATACTACATCAAAAGATAACAATAAGGTTGCACTTAGATATGCGATGTGGTGGGGATAAGTACTTATCCGCCGTAGTTTCTAAACGCAATCACATGTTTGAATTTGCCGATGAACAAGCGTCACCACAGAAATTGATTAGTAGAAAGAAGGTTGCGATAGAAAAGTATTCATACGGTAGAAATTATATTTTTTATTAATAACATTCTGATCATTATTACTTTGCATTATACCCTCAATTAATATTTTCTTATTTATAATTTGAATTTATATGATTAATAATATATTTTTATGAAATATTTGATTTACTAAATTTATTTTATTTAAAATTTTCTTATTTTACTTTAATATTTTATTATTTATAATTTTAAATTTATATGACTAATAATATATATTTTTAATTATTTTACAACAATTAATAGTTTATTAAATTAATAAACTTTTAGTCATTTTATCTCTTTTTAGCAATCGCAATTGCACTTTTCAAACATTTATTTTCACGTTTCAGTGGTTATTAAAACAACAATCTCAAATATATAAGTACTTATCATTTCAACAAAACTGTCATTGCTCTCCCATACCAAGCATAAGTTGACTCAAATTTTAAATAAGTGGTTTCTCTATGTTTTAAATTTATTTAAATAGTCTTAAATGATATTATTTTATTTAATCTTTAAAATAATATCGTTTTAATATATAAAAAGTCTAATTATTTGAAGAATAGACATTTAAATTTAAATATAATTCAAAAATTAGTCAATTCAGACCTAATTTTTAAATGGACCCATAAGTTTCAAACTTATTCCTGTAGCTTGAAATAGGGTCACACTCATTACCACCCCAAAATTTGAGGAGCTACTGGTTTTGTTGTCTAGGCTATCACTTATTATGTATTTACTGTATGGAGGTGTTTCTATATGAGATCCACTATTCTACTATAGTAGCCAATTCAAGCTTTGGAAATACAGAATTATGACAATTTTTAATTAGAATGAGATTTTAGATCAAACCCACCTTAATAAAAAAAGTTTAGAACTTGATTATTTCAATTTTTTAAAATTGAAACTTTTGATTTGGGTGAAAAATTGAAGTATTTTATACATCAGTTGAAAACTCTTTTCAAGAATAAAATAATTCAAATTACTCAATTAAGTGCGTTTTTTAAATCTAAAAATACTTAAATTTATATTATTTTTAATATTTTTATTGTTTTTTATTATGATTTGAGAACAATTTTGAGATACACAAATTGAATTAAAATTTTTAACAAAGTAATAATATAAAAATTACTTATTTTAATATATTTTTTAATGTCAGAATCCATTTTCTTAAACCTAATTTTAAATTATTCTTTGAATATTTTGTAAAAAATATTTTTAAGTTGCTACTCGTTATCTAATTATATATATTTTAAAAATTATCAAATAAGATTACAAACTATTTTATCTCTTTTAAAGTTTGGCTGCCTTTTCTTTAGACTATGTCTAGTTGAACGTAAGGTTTTTAATGGAATAAAATAGTTTATAGTGGAATGAAATATAAATGAATGTAATGTTATAAAATTATTATTTGGAAGGGATGGAAGAGTTCATAATATAATATAGTGAAATGTTGTTTGGAATAGGAGTTTATAATGTAATATAGTGAAAAGTTGTTTATCATTTTACATTCCATCATAACCTCCAAAATTATAGGTTTCTTATTTTTACTGTTTATAATGAAATGATATAATATAAAACCCTCTTTTTTTATTCCATCTCATTCCATTCCATTATAAACTCTCATCTCAAACTATGCAATAACATTACATTCCGTTAATAAACTCCCAATCACATATAGTCTTAATTTTATGCTTATTTGTTGCACAAGGTCTCAATACAAAACAAATTCCATGAGGCATCACAAATCAATATTTTGCTTGTACTGAACTTATGAAGCAGAGATGTTGCTGGACAATTTTGTCCTTTTTTATTATAGTCGACAACTATTAATTGTATTTTTCAGCTTTTCAATAACTTATCGGTTAATTACATAATTTGATTTAAATAAGGATAATAAAGTGACCCAATAAATGATATAAATTAATGGGTTAAAGTTCAGGAAGAAAATGGATCCCAATTACTGTAGACAGGACCCATATTAGGCTTGTGATGAGGAAATCTAATACTAGAGGCTATATATAAATGTTAAGGTTTCTTGCAGTTGCTCATATCATTTGTAAGCATACGGATCCTCTAATCGATTAAGAGCTATTGAGAAAATTATAGAAAGGTGTTAACCATGTGTCGGTGAACATTTTTTGTGAAAGTCTCGAAAAATTAAAGCTCACTTTGGCTACAAAAATCGCTTCAAAAGTTAAGATAGAACTAAAATAAGGTATTCTATATTTTTCGTTTTTATTCTTTTTACAAACGGGACATATAATAAAATCTATATTATGTATCACAGAAAGAATGAATCAAGACAGAATTTTTTGGCAATTTCTATAAATGGTGTTGAACTATAGCCTTTTAGCTTCCCAAAATGTCAGCAAAGCTCTTAGCCCACACGATTAATGGGACTCCACGTGCCCTTTTGTACCGGGAAGCCATTACTGATGAGGAAAGATGGAATTATTGGTGAGCCCCAGTCTGTAGAAGTGGTGTCTGTCTTGGGTCACCAGCAAGATCTCAGTCAGATCAGTAGGGATGATAATGGTTGGTAGGTCCTGCTCTGCTATAAGGATTCAACGTTTTTTATCGGTTATCAGAACAGTAAAAATAAAGGGCTATCTTATTCTTAGCTTGAATCTTCTTCCTTTTGATATAATAAATACTAAATTAGGTTCTGATTCTGGGTTGTATCAACTGTTATCAGGAATGTTTAGATATACTCGAGAAGAGAGTAGTTCTTAAGGATATGATTATGGTTCCTGACTAATTTGGACGTACGAACCATGCGCGGAGCTTTGGAGCATGAATTTAAGATTTCTTAAGGCACACGTTGTTACACTCTGACTGAACATTTCGAGACAAAATGTTCAAAGATAGTGACCGAAACCTAATAGTAAAGCACCGATTACTGATTATTGTCCAATGCAGCCTTTTACTGTGTACTTTCTATTTCCCCACAGAATTGTAGTTCTCACTGTCACAAGTTTACATTGAACCTGCTAAAAGTATCAGAAATATCAAATGATCTCTAATAATATTCAGCCGACGAATATTGTAAGCTTATGATCGTTTCTTGGATAGAATCTAGCAAACACCATCTTTTTCTTATCATCATATAGTGGATGTTGAGTATTCAGACATATGATCAGATGCATTATGTTCCGTCCAAATTGCTTGACTAGTATGTATAGATTCTCCAATGCTAACAACATGTGTTTGAGTGGTTACTTGCCTGACTCACCTGACATGAAAATTTATATCCTTTTTTTTCTTTTATTCTTATATAAGAGTTGTCAATTATTTCGGATAATACGAGCGTAGTTACAGAAAGTTACGTTAATGTTCCGAGCATAATCACAATATTAGTATCACAATTACAGCTAAATTTGACGATGAGATTAATCCCAAAGGCAAAGCCATACTCATGGATGGATGTTTCAAAAAGTTCCATGAGCATATATCAGAAAACTTGTCAGAATATTATTCGGTGAAAAGTTACATCAAGCAAAAGTGGGAAATTTGAGCTAAAGGGCACTTTGTGAAGTTTGTTGGTTTCTAACGTTTGATCTCTAAGTGCTTAGTGGTTTCATGACAAGAATTTGGAGATTACCCTCTAAAGTTGACACTCCAAAGCCTGATCAGAACTCGAGTAGAGGATGGAAATATGCAGATACAGGAAATTAAAAAAAAAAAGGTTGAAATGGGATCATTCCTAAAGCTACAGTTTGTCTGATCTGATCTCTCTCGACCTGACGAATCAATCATCATCAGAAGATACCATCCAAGGAATATATGAAGGAGTAGTAGTTCACACATGTCTGCTGGAGAAGTTAACGTTTATTACTTCGATGATAACGATGCAAACCTAATCATCACATGTAGAGAATGGAAGTTATGGTAGGCATGTTCCTGGAAAACTAAACCACAAATCCTGATTAGTCGGTCAAATCATCATAAATAATGATATGTATATTCCTCCTAGATATGTTGCAAGTCTTGTAGAATGTTATGATCCTGATTTTACAGGGCTTAATTGCAGGTGGTCCTAATCAACTAAAACCAGTGCTCATCTAATTAATAAATTGCAGATACATTCTATTGGCAGATTGAGAATTAATTAGAACAGTGATTGATGGATGAGAAGAGTTGAAATACTCTCATCTCTTTGTTACAGTTGACAACCTTTCGTCACTCATCAATCATTCTGAGGAAGAATGTTTAGACTAAATCAACAATAGCCTATTATAACGAGGATCAAATCTTTTGTTTCAGTTTACTATTTTTATTCTGTTTTATTAAATCTCATCCACGTATTTATATAGAGTTTATACAAATATATGGATCAGATTAAGTGACACAAGATTATAGAATCTTAGAATGGTATAAGTTATGATTCACTCAAATTTTAAGTCACACACAAGACTCTCAAAATTAGTTAATCTACTAGCATAAGATATTGAATCTTTAATATTATTGATTAGTTCAGTTTGACTAATTTATCAAATAATTTAAAAATTATTATATTTACTTAATAATTTATTCATAAATTCTTAAACAGTAAATTATTATATTTACTTAATAATTTATTCATAAATTTTAAGTTGCACTGGAGACTTACAAAATTGATTAGTCTTATAGTAAAAAATGTTGAATATGTAATATTATTAGTTATTTAAGTTTCGTTAATTCGTTAAATAATTTATAAATTATTATATAAAATAGTGATGTTGATGTATATTAATTAACAAGGTGATCATAAAGCATGAAAAGGAGGGTTCTATATAATTTTCTTTAATTAACTGCAAATGAAGAAAATTCATGTTAATGGTGGGATTTCTTTTATCCAAAAATTTCCAAAATTGATATTGACAAGTGAAACTTGTGTATAATATGATTATTAACGAGATAAGAGCTTGACAATTTTTAAAATTATCAGTTAGAAGTACGGTTGCGTATTAGGAGTGGGTACGATTCAGTTCGGTCAATTTTCAGCTGTTTTTAAGACCGAACCGAATAATCGGTTTTATGGCACAAGAAAATCGAACCGAATCGAATGTCAGATGAAACCGAATTTTCGGTTTGTCTTGCGGTTCGGTTCGGTTTGGTTACTTCAATCGATTTGGGCCCTAATCTTGAGCCTTAAAATTTGGGTCAATTTTAGTACATGTCTAATATTTTATTTCATTTTAGGACCTATTGAGTGATTGTCATACTTGCAAAGTTGCAAACTTACCTTATATACCTAGCATTAGAAGTATAAAAAAATACAAACTTTTTTGTTTTTACTTGATCGGTTTAGTTCGGGTTGGTTTGGTAAAACATTTTGCCTACACCTCACCCGAACCGATATAGTCGGTTTTTCGATATTCAAAACCGAACCAACCATCCATCACTCTCCACACCAACCGGTTTGGCTCGGTTTCTTCGGTTTTGCTGGTCGGTTCGATTTTTTCGAATTTTTTGCCTACTCCTATTACGTATTACTGGATCTCTCCAAATTTTACATATCAGCGAGATTTTTACTGGATTGTTATGAGCCTGACAATTTAGAAATTAACCCACTAATGATTTTAAAATTTATGATTTGATCCATTGTGATTGCTACTTGTGTTGTGTCATGTTACAGGGCTTTGAAATTTTATTTCCAAGTCCATAGAAAGTTCAACAATTAAAGAAAACTGGCAAACTAGGCCCATTGGACGTTTTTTTGAAGAGAAACAAGGCTATTTGAATGCTCAAAAGCATCCATTTTAATAATTTAAAGATAACTTAATAAAATATTATTTATTGTATTCTAAATAAAGTATAAAAATAATAACAACGCCTATTTAAATATTTTATAAAATATTAAAATGAAAATTACATTTTCAACTAATATATGAATAAATTATTTTAAAAATTATATTAATGATTGACATACTAAAAATTAAAAAATTAAAATATAATATGATAGTATTAAAAATGATTAATTTAATCTCCTTAATTTAAAAATCATCGTTAAGATACTATAGAAAGGGCAAAATCGTCC
>JANIIA010000005.1:3433323-3444750 GCA_027478495.1 Erythroxylum alaternifolium | reverse complement strand
CGTCATTTGGATATATCTGGCCCAAGTTTTTCAAGGCAATGATGACGTTGATGAAACGTCCGAAGAATTTGTCTATTATTTCTCCTTATTTCATGTTGATGCACTAAAATACTTATTCTTTGTTTCTTTACCTCATTCATTCCTTCGAAAGTAACTTGAAGCTTGTCTCACATTTCTTTTGTTGCAGAACAGTAAGATATCTTTTCGTACTCTTTTGGAGATAATGTACAAATCAGATGATGTCTTGCTTTGGAATTTAGTTGTGCATTTCTTCTATCGACATCATTCCACACTTTTACGTTGTTAGTAGCAGGATGTGTAGTTCCAGCTTTGATAGCTTGCTAGATTTCGATATCCACTGATTGAAGATAGATGGTCATTCTCTCTTTCCAATAGGAGTAGTTATTTCCATTGAAGTAAGGAGGCTTTGAGATGAATTGTTCTTCAAGGCTTCTTAAGTTGTTTGCCATGATCTATCATGTGCTGTAAAACACAATAAATATGAAGCCTCGCTCTGATACCAAATAATAAAGCAAATACACCAAAAGGGGGTGAATTGTGTGTAAAAATTTTTTGCAAGTTCTTTCAATTCGTATAATAAACATATCCTAGTTAACAAATAAAAATAATAGGAGCCTGTAGACGATAAAGCCTTTTAAACGATAGGAGTCTGTTAGGCGATAGAAGCCTTTTAAGGATAGGACCCTGCTTAAATGAAAGGAGCTTACTGAATGATAACTCCTGTTAAAACAATTTAAAAATATAAGGTGCCTGTTAAAACTAAAGGGAACCTTTTGCAAGTTGAAAACAGAAGGAGCTTCTTATAAAAGTGAAGGAGCATCTTGCTAAAAAGAACACAAACACAATTAATATAATGTGAAAATTTAAAAGTTAAAGAGAGAGAGAAGAAGGACGCAATCGATTTATACCGGTTCAGCTTACAACTCAAGCCTACGTCCAGTCTCTAAGTATCCAACTTAAGTATTTCACTATAAGAATTTGAATATTAAATTTGACGAGCCTCTCCAAGCTCACAAGTATATTTTTCAACCTTCCACGCTCGAAGTGTATAACAAGCTTCTAAAAGCTCAAAAAAAATAAAATGTAAAATTAAAATTAAGTTCTCAAATAACAATTTCTTTCTTGATAGAGTGATTTCACTTTCTAAAACACAATAAGAATGATATGACTCTCAAGAAGATAGATGCTGCTCAAATGTTTCGAAAATCTATATATAATAGTTGCTTCACAAGTGTTGTTGCTCTTTTTTAAATAGTTAATTTCTTCAACTAGTCGTTGCTTCATATTAATTCTGAGTTAACTTTGGATTTTCAATATCATCTCTGTTGGAACAAAACTTTTCGAAAGGTAAGATCCTCCTGGATGTTAATAAGGAAAGTTTAATAAGAAGATTCCTGCAATAAAGGAAGTATTTTTCTTTTGATTTTATTTCCTTAAAAAATACCACTATCTATACAAGGAAATAAATCCAATTTGAATTTTGAAATATTATATAGTTATCATTAAAATTGTTAAATATAAACCTTGAGTTAACACACGAGGATAACAAAATTCAAGGTAGGTGACATTATTATACTAGATGAATTGAAAAAGGCTTTTCTCGCTGTGACTCCTAAGTTCGTAGAATGTTTCACTGTTAAGTCTCAAGGGAGCTGCATCATGAGTTTCTAACTTATATACCAATTAAGTAGTTTATAGAACAAATTTTCATAAGAGGGGCAAAGATAAACAAAGATTAACTGTAGTTTAGATTTCATATATACTAGTCGAGACATAACTCATTCTTCTCTTTTTGAGCGACAATTCTCAAAGTCTACCTTTTAGAAATCTAAACTAATTCCATTTAACTTAGAACTTAAATAGGATCTATAGTCCAAGATGTTTTGATACACTGAGATCCTTATAAAGAAGCAAGTATATAATGTACTTATCTTTTTGTATGACTGATGCTTACATTATTCAAGAAATTCTTGAGTGAACCACCCAACATTGTTGATATGAGGGAAAAAAACACATTGGAGTTTCAACTCTTTTAAGTATAGAATTATTTCATTTATAAATTTTTATTATCTCAGTTTTACAAATAGATCCATTTATATTGAACTAATTCTCTCCCAACCCATAACTAATATAAATTTATTTGAGTCGCTTCATAAATTATTATTTGTCTGACTCAAATTCATAAATTTTTGTTTATTGAAATTTATTAACCTTGAACTCGTATATAATCATGACATTATTTCGCAACCTAAAATTTCTTTCCTATTTGAAATTACTTGTGAATTTTTATCAGGAGTAATATATATTGTCCCAGATGGTATGAATGCAAGTGGTGCTTTTACCTCCACTTGCAGGTTGAAGCTATTTATCTCCTTTTATGTCTCTAAAATTTACATGTGATCATCATTTGTGTGTTAAAACTTAAAAAAGAAAAAGTTGGTATTACTTTCGTTTCCTGTTTGACGATTCTAAAACTCTATATTGGGTGTTACACTTGCATACAAATGAGAAAGATGCGCATTTATGGACTCTTCTCTTGAAAATTTTTCTGAAGTGAATCTATCAACTTTGACAAGAACAACAAACTATACAGTAGGACATAAGTAATGATGTTCCTTCTAAGTCATGATTATAAAAAAATAAATATTCAAAAAGCATGACTTGTGGTCCTTTACATGGTGAGAACCAATCAATAGCGAACTAATGATTACTTCCTGTAGCATTTACCAACTCCTTTTCTGTTTTCATTGCAGCTAGTGGATTCAAGTCATTTCCTCCTCTCATTAGATAATGTTTTACAGTTCCAGATGGATTCCTGAATCCAAATGTATGGTTATGGCAGCTTGCAGCATGTTCATTGATTCATTGAGAATGCTGAAGGGCTTAACTCAAATGGGTTTGAAGAAATCTTGCTGCTAAGTGTTAAAAGATCACAAACTTTCATTACACTTGGTAGATCACAAGCTCCTTCCATTAAAAGATGGAACTTTCCTTCCCTAATCTTGGAAGTTCTTGTCTCATTGATGATCTCAAACTAAATGGTATTGATATGTAAAAATTGGCAAATTGTTTACGCTGTTGAAAGATTTGTATGGGTTCTGTAATGGACATAGTTTTTTATTTATAATGTTGACATGTTGTTTCAATCATTTCCTGAAACCTGACAGAATAAGAATCATACTACACTAGTGAACTCAAACAGAAAAATGGAAATAACCTGAAAGAGCGGATATTGTGGTATAAAAAGAAAGTACCAAAAGCCTGGAAACATAGAATAAAACCCCCTTTTGTGCATTATACAACAGCATTTTCAATGTCCACTTATGCCAGTTTCTGTTCTCTTAGATCTGTGAAAACAAAGTCTCAGATCAAAATTTGCTGTGATTGTGAGTTCTCATCCATTGCTTAGCAAGAGCAACTAGTTGTCCTCCATTTTTTCTTCTAACCTCAACTGCTACTAATGTCAATCTTCCTTCCTCTCCTGTAACCTTTGCCTCTATCTCCACTTCTTCCTGACACACATGAAAATAACTTTACCAGACACTTGGCACAGAAACTTATATTAAAAGTACAAAATGGTTTGTGTTCTTGAGAGGTATTATAGATAGATGCACAGAAAATGCAGTATCTGGAAATACATATACATGGAAAATTATGAGCTAAAGCTCTAACAAAATACATTTTCTCTAAAGGGTATTGCAGAATTATGACAACTTAGCCTAAAAATTGAAAGAAAATGATTAACAACTTTTTATTTAAACTTACAGAGAAAGTTACAAGCCTTTTTAAATACTTCCAAATACTCTAAAAATATAAAGATAACAACTTAAAGGCCTAATAAAACAGAAAACAGAATCCTAGAAAGAGTAAAAATCTATGATAGCCCGAAACAGTAAAAAACTGATAGAATTTTAATTCGAGAATCAGCTTACAATGATGGAATTTGTTATAAACCCATTAGAATAGACTCAAATCAGTATTTTTTAACATATTATAATCTCCAAAACTCAACACTAGTAAAAAGTTGTGGATCGGTAAACTTGACCTATTTTTCAAGAACAAAAGTTTATGTTCGTTTAGATTTTTGTTGATTCAGACAATCTATAAACTCAAGGCTCATCGTGTTCGCACTAAGAATCCATCTTTTTTTTCATTTAAATCCTGTTTAAAAGCTCAATAACTGGAGTTCATATGAATTACATGTTCTAAGTTCAAATGCTTCTGCCAGATTCTATCTCTCAAAAGAAGCATCTTTCAAGAACTGCCAATTACTTTTCTTGGGTCAAAATTCTGAGACAGAATATCATTGGCTACCATGGAGTTCTATCTTGTGACAGGGTTCTCAAACAGATTCCTAGCTTTCCATGACAAAACTATTAGGAATGATAATGAACTGGGCCTATTCCCGTTTCGGTCCAACTCGGCCCCAGTATGGATTGAACCAAACCAAAATATTTTTTTCTTTCAGAGAATTGAGTTGGAAGTTTGATCAACTCAGAATTAGCTAGCTAATTACTATTGACAAAAATGTCTTGGCCCCTTCACCGAGTTAAACATTAGCCAACAAACATTGAAATTTGTCAATGTGATGGCAAATGTTGTTGGCATACTTTTCTGGCCATGCTTGGCCAAAAGTCATTAAGCATGTTTCTAGCATGAATTTTTCTTGCACGAAGATTGCAAAGAGGTTGGAAAATTTGACAAAATTCCTTGAACAAAAGATCAAACATTTGCACTATAAATAGAGGAGTTTGTTGAAGCTTCATCAGCACCATTCCTTCTTAATTCAGTCATTACATTTGCATTCTATTTTTCTTTTGCAAAAAGTTTCTATTTATTTGGAAGTAGAAGTAGTTGAAAAGCTTATGTACCAATCTTTTATACTTAGTACATTCTCCACATTTTAGTAAATTTGGCTCACTCTCCAGCAGTAAACGTAGGTCATATTGATCGAACCACGCAAATCCTTGTGTTCAGTGTCCCATTTATTTGCTCCTTCTTTATTTTTCGTTACTCTATTACGCGTTGTTATATATAACCAGATTTGGATCCGGGGTATTTTACCTAACAAATTGGTATCAGAGCTTTAGTCATGTTTGTCTCTAATTTACCTTATGCTTTGTGGTTGCCACTAATGTGGATCCTCCACATCAGAAAGTAAGTTAGATTGCCAGTCTAAATGGGACCCACTACTTCAGTATCACTTGTAGGGCCCACCATCCCGTTTTGTTTGTAGGAGCTCATTACCTCGATTTTATTTGTAAGGTCCACTGCTCAGTTTTGTTTATGAGGCCCACTTTCCCTTTTTCACTTATGGGACCCACTATTCTAGTTTTGTCTGCGAGACCCACTTGTCAAAAAATAATGAGCATTATAATTTTTTTTAGCCACCATAGTAGTAACGAAGACTTCAATTGAAAAGTTTGACCGGAGTATTAATCTCGGTATGTGGTAACTCAAGATGGAAGCTATTCTCATATAGGATGGATGTGAGATGGCACTTGATGGAGTGGAGAAAAAGTCAGTGAATATGACATCAGATAAATTCACAGATCTAGATAAAAAAGATTAGATCAGCCAACATATTGAATCTCTCCGACGAAGTTTTGCAAGAAGTTGTCGGTGAAATTACAACCAAAGGTATGTGGGAGAAGTTGAAAGCCATATATATGAAGAAGATGGTGGAAAATCGATTTTATTTGAAACCAAAGTTGTACATGTTGAGGATGACAAAAGGCACATCTATTTTTTCACATATGGATAAATTTGATTCTCTTATTTTAGATTTGAATAATGTAGATGTGAATATTGAGGACGAAGATCAGGCCATATTACTGTTATGTTCCCTTCCTCAATCCTTTAAATATTTTCGTGATACTATGATTTATGAGAAAGAGTCAATCTCATATAATAGTATTAAGTTCGCATTAAAGTCAAAAGAGTAAATTGACAGGGACATCACTGGAGAGACTAGTGGAAGTCAGACACAGGGACTATTTGTACAGGGTAGATCTGAAAACAGAGATTTTCAGTACGGTAGATCCAAAGGCAGTTCTAAGTCCAGACACAAAAATAAAATTTGCAATTATTTCAAGAAAAAGGGGCACATAAACGATGACTATTATAAATTGAAAAATAAGGAGAAAAATGAGAAGAATAACAACAACACCGCCGAGGCTAGTGTAATAGTAGATGAGAATGAGGGAATTATTTTTGTAACTACAGAAGATAAAGTCAGGTCTAATAAGGAGTGAATTTTAGATTTAGGTTGTTCTTACCATATGAGTCCCA
Source organism: Erythroxylum alaternifolium (assembly GCA_027478495.1). Classification (NCBI taxonomy): domain Eukaryota; kingdom Viridiplantae; phylum Streptophyta; class Magnoliopsida; order Malpighiales; family Erythroxylaceae; genus Erythroxylum; species Erythroxylum alaternifolium. The sequence goes on along the minus strand of JANIIA010000005.1, from coordinate 3,438,438 downwards.
ACAGGGAGTGTTTTTCCACTTATGAGTCATTGGATGGTGGAATTGTTTTGATGCGTAATAAATTGTAAAGTTATTGGTAAAGGTACAGTTTGGATCAAAATGTATGATGATATCATTAGAACACTCACTGACGTTAGACATGTTCCTGATTTAAAGAAAAATCTCTTCTCTTTAGGCACTTTTGATTCTCAAGGGTGTAGGTTATCAGTTGAAGGTGGAACTTTAAAATTTTCAAGAGGTGCTCTTGTATTGATGAAAGCTTGCAAGTTTGGTAGTTTGTATATTTTGCAGGGATCTACTGTGACAGGTATTGTGGCAATCTCTACGTCCTCAGATGCCAAACATGTATTTGGGACACATAGGTGAGAAAAGCTTAACGTTGTTAAGCAAGAGAGGCCTACTTTGTGGTCAAAGTATTGACAAGATGGACTTTTGTGAGCATTGTATTTTTGGGAAGCAGAAACGAGTCAGTTTCAGTTATTCAGTTGTCTACAAAACAAAAGGTAATTTGGATTATATTCATTTTTATCTTTGGGGACCCTCTCGTATTCCTTCTAAAAGTGGTGCCGATATATGTTGACTTTTATTGATAATTATTCAAGAAAGTTTGGGTGCATTTCTTGAAACATAAAAATAATGTTTTCTTAAACTTTAAGCAAAGGAAAGTTTTGATTGAAAACCAGATAAGGAAACATATCAAGAGGCTGTGTACAGATAATGGATTGGAATTTTGTAGAGGTAAATTCAATGAATTCTACAAAAATGAAGGAATTGCTCGACATCACATTGTCAGAATGACTCCGCAACAAAATGGAATCGCTGAGCACGTGAATCGGACTCTTTTGGAAAAGACTTGGTGTATGATCTCAAATGCAGGTTTGACATTTGATTTTTGGGTAGAAGCCATTACTGCGGCTTCCTACATCATCAACCGCTCTCCTTGTGCTCCTCTTGATTTCAAGACTCCCGAAAAAGTTTGGTCGAGTACTCCTACTGATTACTCTAATTTAAAAATATTTGGATGTCCAGCATATATGCATGTAAATAAGGGAAAGTTAGAGTCTAAGGCTAAGAAATGTTTTTTCCTCGGTTATGTTTCGGTGAAAGGATATCAATTTTGGCATCCTGATCTCAAGTCACCTAAATTTGTAATTAGTAGGGATGTATATTTGATGAGTCCTCTATACACATCTCCTGCAACTTCAAAACCTTCAGGTTGTTTAATATAAATTTGCTCATCTAATTCGTTATGTAAGAATGCTATCTTAACGTCAAGCTGTTCTAATTCTAAATCAAACATGGCAACCAATGTAAGTAATACACGTATAGAGCTATGTTTCACCACCGGAGAGAAAACATTATTAAAATCAACGCCTTTTACCTGATTGTAGCCCTTTGCAACCAAACGTGCCTTATACCTTATATTTTCAACACCTAAAGTACCTTCTTTTCTTTTAAAGACCCATTTACAACAAACAATTTTCCTACCCTTTGGTGGCTTCACTAGAACCCAAGGACTATTCCTGTGCAGAGATTCCATTTCTTCGTTCATAGCTACCACCTATTTATCTGCATCAGCACTTGAAACTGCCTCTGTATATGTGAAAGATTCACCATCTCCACCTGTTTCTTGTGCCATTGATAAAGCATAGGCAACAAAATTTGTATACCTCTGTAGTGGTCTAATATCCCTTCTTGTTCTGTCTCTGGCTATGGAATATTCTTCTTCTACTGGTTTATCTTCAACATGATTAGAATTTGATTCATCAAGTTGATCTGTCTGATGTGTAGAAGACATCTGTAAAAGACCTAAACTGCCAATCTCTAACTCCACCTGCTTCTATATACTATCTTCTTTTTCAAAATTACAAGGATTACAAGACTCATTTCTAGGATACAACATAGAGGACTCATCAAATATAAAATCCTTACTAATTACAAATTTAGGTGACTTGGGATCAGGGCACCACAATCGATATCCTTTTCTCCTGAAGCATAATTGAGAAAAATACATTTCTTAGCCTTAGGCTCTAACTTTCCCTCATTTATTTGCATATATGTTGGACATTTAAATATTCTTAAATTAGAGTAATTAGTGGTACACGACCAAACTTCTGAGGATCTTGAAATCAAGAGGAGCACAAGGAGAGCGGTTGATGGTGTAGCAAGCCGTAGTAATGGCTTCTACCCAAAAATCAAATGTCGACCTTACATTAGAGACCATACACCAAGCTCTTTCTAAAAGAGTTCGGTTCATGACCTCAGCGACTCCATTTTATTGCGGAGCCATTCTAATGCCGAGCAATTTCTTTATTTTTGTAGAATTCATTGAATTCACCTCTATAAAATTCCAAACCATTATCTGTCCATAACCTCTTGATATGTTTCCCTGTCTGGTTTTTAATCAAAACTTTCAATTGCTTAAAGGTTAATAAAGCATCATTCTTATGCTTCAAGAAATACACACAAACCTTCCTTGAATAATTATCAATAAAAGTCAACTTACACCAAGCACCACCTTTAGAAGGAACACAAGAGGGCCCCCAAAGATCATAATGAAGATAATCCAAAGTACCTTTTGTTTTGTGGACAGTTGGAGAATTGAAACTGACTCGTTTCTACTTCCTTCCTAAAGATACAATACTCACAAAAGTCCATCTTACCAATACTTTGATCAAAAAGTAGGCCTCTCTTGCTTAACAACGTTAAGCGTTTCTCACCTATGTGTCCCAAACGCATGTACCACAATTTGGTAATGTTGGTATCTGAGGATGTATAGACTGTCACAGTACCTATCACAGTAGATCCTTACAAAATATACAAACTACCAGACTTGCAAGCTTTCATCAATACAAGAGCACCTCTTGAAAATTTTAAAGCTCCACATTACACCCTTGAGAATTAAGAGTGCCCAAAGAGATGAGATTTTTTTTTCAAACTAGGAACATGTCTAACGTCAGTGAATGTTCTAATGATACCATTATACATTTTGATCCAGACTGTACCTTTACCAACAACTTTACAGGCAATATTATTACTCATCAAAACAATTCCACCATCCAATGACTTATAAGTAGAAAAATACTCCCTGTTGGGATTCATATGGTAAGAGCAACCTGAATCTAAAATTTACTCCCTATTAGACTTAACTTTATCTTCTGTGGCTACAAAAATAATTCCCTCATTCTCATTTGCTACTACACTAGCCTTGGCGGTGTTGCTTTTATTCTTTTCATTTTTCTCCTTATTTTTCAATTTATAACAATCAATCTTTATATGCCCCTTTTTCTTGCAATAATTGCAAAAAAATTTTGTGCCTGGACTTAGACCTGCCTTTGGATCTAGCCTTCTCAAAATCTCTATTTTTAGATCTACCTCGTATAAACAATCCCTGTGTCTGACTTCTACTAGTCTCCCTAGTGATGTCACTATCAATATGCTCTTTTGACTTTAATGAAGACTTAATACTATTATATGAGATTGACTCTTTCTCATAAATCATAGTATCATAAAAATATTTAAAGGACTGAGGAAGGCAACATAACAGTAATATGGCTTAATCTTTATCCTCAATATTCACATTTATATTCTTCAAATCCAAAATAAAAGAATCAAATTTATCCAGATGTGAAAGAATAGATGTACCTTCAGTCATCCTCAACATGTACAAATTTTGTTTGAAATAAAGCAGATTTTTCACCGTCTTCTTCATGTACATGACTTTCAACTTCTCCCACATACCTTTTGTTGTAATTTTATCGGCAACTTCTTACAAAACCTCATCGGAGAGATTCAATATGATGACTAATTTAGCCTTTTTATCTAAATCTGTGAATTTATCTGATGCCATATTCACTGGCTTTTTCTCCATCTCCAACAAGTGTCATCTCACACCTATCTTGTATGAGAATAGCTTCCATCTTGAGTTGCCACATACCGAAATTAATACTTTGGTCAAATTTTTCAATTGAAGTTTTTGTTACCATCATGGTGGCTAAAAAAATTATAATGCTCACTATTTTTTAACAAGTGTGTCGCGCAAACAAAATTGGAATTGTGGGCCTCACAAGTAAAAATGGGATAGTAGGTCCCACAAACAAAATTGAGCAGTGGACCTTACAAGTAAAGTCGAGGTATTGAACTCCTACAAACAAAAAGGGATGGTGGTCCCCACAAGTGATACCGAAGTTGTGGGTCCCATTTAAACTGCCAATCTAACTTACTTTCTGATGTGAAGGATCCACGTTAGTGGCAACCATAGAGCATACGGTAAATTAGACACAAACAAGACTAAAGCTCTGATACCAATTTGTTAGGTAAAATATCCCGGATCCAAATCCGGTTATATTAAATAGCCCGTAACAGAATAACAAAAAAAAAAGAAAGAGCAAATAAATGAGACACTGAATACAAGGATTTACATGATTTGGTCAATGTGACCTACGTTTACGGTTGGAGGGCAAGCCAAATTTACTAAAATGTGGAGAATGTACAAAAGTACAAAAGATTAGTACAGAAGCTTTTCAACTTCTACTACTTCCAAATAAATATAAGCTTTCTGCGAAAGAAAAAAGAAATGAAAATGTAGTGGCTGAATTGAGAAGGAACGAGGCTAATGAAGCTTCAGCAAACTCTTGTATTTATAGTGGCTCTGATACCACTTTACTCACCTATGGTCCATTGTAGGTGGTGACACAGGAAAACTGGACTGATACCACAAAGATATCAGGACTCACAAAGGAGTTGGCTGTTGAAACAACAAAGTTCAACAATCTTAGTACCAATGAGGTGACTGGCGTAGCAGTTACTGTTTAGATGACTCTAATACCACTTTGGTATCGGACTCTCAACGGAGTTACCGTTGATGACTCTCAACGGAGTTACTGTTGATGGCTCTGATACCACTTTACTCACCAACGGTTCGTTGTAGGCGGTAACACAGGGAAACTATGACCTTTTTCTCTGGTTAACCTTCTCTCAAGGCTAACAACCTCTCAAACCACTACACTGGTTGACGGCGTCGACTAACCAAAGTCGGATTGGAAGTGTGATTACTACATAGGCATTCCAGTTATCGCAGTCTCACAGCCCTTCAACGCCTTTCCCACGGCTTAT
>JANIIA010000005.1:3411875-3433223 GCA_027478495.1 Erythroxylum alaternifolium | reverse complement strand
GACACTTTTGTCAACATGCGTCTTAGGTTCACGGTAAACACCATCCCTAAAACCTACTTCTACCAAACCACATAAATCCTGTGTTTGTTTGCTCAGTGTGATTTTCTATTCCAATTCTTATTAGATTCGTTTTCTAACATGGAAGACGCTCTTATGAGCTCGAGATCATTGGCATAAGTGGATAATACACGTTTCCCTTCAAGCATTGAGAATATGCAGCTGCAGCGACTCAAATGCCAAATTTACGGTAGTGGTTCCGACCACAACCGCAAAATTCCGATTGCAGTCCACAAATTGAAAACTCAGGGAACTAAAAAAGCCGATTGCTTTCAGAGGACTATTATGACAGGAAAGCGAACCTGAACTTTAGCCGTTGACAAAAATGAAATGTTGAAGTCAACGGACACTGCCGGCTTGCCCGTGGAAAACACGGCGGCGGCCCCTACGTCGTCTATCAAAGTTGCCATCGCTCGGGCGTGCCAATTCCCTCCTGCATCCTACACACACAAAAGAAAAAGAAGGTACACACACGCACGTACACATTATACATACATAACATGAACATGAAAAAAGAAATATATAAAGATGATGATTGACTAACTGATATACGATCTGGAACGATGAAACTGCAGCGAAGAAACCCTTTTTGGGAATCCATCACTTTCAGACCTTGAATGCACAAGGCATCTAGAGTATGATCATCAGCCATTGTAGCAAAGCTTTCAAGCAAATGCTTTGGTATGGAGTCTGCCATTTGTGTGTGTGTGAAGGCTGATTAATTGTGATTTGTATGCTTAAGATCTTACTAACATATCCATCTTGTTATTAATTTATAGGTCTTTCAGATCTTTTGATTACGTGAGAGATCTTATGTGCAAGCTGGCTCCAATGGTTAGGGGAAGTCAACCAGTAGAGTTTGTAAAAGCTTTTCACCTTAGTAGTTTATAATATATCAGGTTGACAGCAAAGACACGTTAAGTCTAATGATTTAGAAATTGATATATAATAAAAATTAAAAAAATTTAAAATATAATTCAATAAAGAAAATACGGAAGTTAAAATTTAATTAAAAAAAGAGAATGTTAAATAAAAATTAACTAATTTATTTTAGTTTATAAAAATTGATTAATTTATTAAAATTAAAAAATTATAAATTGTTTAATTTTTAATAATAAGAGTTATTAAGATAAATTAAACAAGAAAATTAAAAATCGAATCAAAAAATTACGATTTAAAATTTTTATAATTAAACTGATCGAGCTCTTTAAATGAGTTAAAAAGAGAAAAAAAATCTTGAAATTGCTAGTTGGTAGATGGATACAAGTTGAAGGCAACTTGGTGCTTTTATAGAATATGGAGATCATGTTTATAAGCTTTTTTTTAATAATTAAATTTATTTTTAACTTATAAAGATTTAATATCCTAACTCGTATAAATTACAAGTAATTATATATGAAGTACCCAGAGGTGGAAATCACCATATCTAAGAGGGAAAAATAGGGGGAGACTGATAAGTTTTATTTTGGACAGATGGTGTTTGCCTCATTTGCTTTTACAATGATGATACCAATTTACATACATCTTGTACACTAACTATAAAAATTGACCTATCAATATATGTAAAAAAATACAACATTTATTATTTGGAAATAGCCTCTAAAACCCCTTCCAATTGCACAGGAAATAATGTTGACTCAATTCTGCTATGCCTACCAAAGAACTTCATTGTTCAGAGGCAAGTGTTTTCTTCAACTCCTTTTTGTTTACCTGGAATTCACAGCAAGTGATCAAACAGGCATTTCAGTACTTCAAAACTTAATCAGGAGAAGATCAAACTGTTCATTTTCTTCAGGAAAAAAAAGAGAAACACAAGCAGCAGTAGTAGATAACCTTTCCCATAGCGTTCCGAGGCAGCGAATCCCAGACGAATAATCTCGAAGGTAGCTGGTAAAAAAGACAATAAAAATGTACTGATTAGTCATAAGGAATGGTCAAAGTATATAATGGAGATTCCAATCCATGAATAATAATGTTAAAGTCCAGATTTACAGAATGAAATATGACACAAGGCAAAATACCTTGTATGGTGCTAGTCTATCTTTTGCCCACTTGTTTAGTTCTTCCAAACTTATTGGATGCTTCAGTTCATCTTTGTCATTTCTCTTTGCTTCTTCCACTGGCACAATAATGGCAGAAACTGCATCTCCATAATCTTTGTCTGGCAAACCCAGAACACAACATTCTGCAACAGCTGGGTGCTGTATGCAGGCCACGGAAAGTTATGGTTGCAAGTTAAATACAGTCCATATTCAATTTCTATTGAAGTGTGCTCTTGAAGAAAAAGAAAAACGAACAAAAGGTACTTTCAGGCCTAGAACTTCTTGATGATAATCTGGATATAAATTAAGGATTCTGTTATTCTTTTAGAGGAGTTTTAGTAAAGAGTAAACACAATCAGGACATGTTTAATATATTGACAATGAGCGAGAACTACTGTAACGATCCACAATTTTCTAATTGTAACCAATAATATGCTCACCCCCATTGAGTCCCTTCCCCACCAAAAAAAAGAAAAAAAGAAGCAGCAGATTTATTGATTTAGATAGGTTTTTCAAATGTAAAATTGCAGTGAGGGGATAAGTAATTTACCTCCAAAATAACTGATTCAATTTCTAATGCTGACAACTTATAGCCACCAACCTTCATGATATCAGCACTTGTACCTGATTTGGTAATAGCATCAAGTTTTTAGCTGAACCAGAAACGAATGCAGAGGTTTCAAATTCAACAACTTGTGAGTTCTATACATTAAAAACCTCTTTAACTATCATAATATTGTCAATATTTTAACTTGGAAGGATTAAATTTTGTTGCACACACCCTCGAAAGTTCAAACAATTCTTAGTTAATGCAATGTACATAACTGCTAACAAGCTGTGAGACCAATTTCAAAGAAAACTATAGTTACACAAAAGATCCACAAACTAAGAGCATATAGAATAAGTAGGAGAACAAAAGAACGAAAATGCTATCATTGTGTGTATCTTGTTGAAAAAGAAACAAAATATTTAATGAGTTAATGAGCTTGCCACGGATATGGAATTCGGATATGCTTACGTCCTAAGATGATGTAGTATCCATCTTCATCAATTTTGCCAGCATCCCCAGTCTTGAAGAAGCCATCATCAGTAAATGATTCCTCTGTAACCTGTAGACTACTGGACAATTAGTACATTCTACTCATTTGGAGAAATGAATGGTACCTTGATGCATCTTCAGTAATACTCGTAGGAGCTATACTACTTAGCTATCATACACAAAAACTGTGTGAAAATAATCAATTCAAAAGACAAGCAAGCTAATTGATGGTTATGAATACCTCAGGAAGCTTCCAATATTCTTTGAACAAAGAAGGGCTTTTAACACAGAGTTCACCAACACCAACAGCATCACCTTCATTCTTATCTTCTACAACCTTCACCTAATGAGGAATAAAACATAAAGATAAAAGAAAGTTGCAGTAAAACAGACTATAAAGAAGAAAGGAATTTGATTTGCATGAGTACCTCCACTCCAGGAAATGGTTTGCCAACAGTGCCTGCCTTTCTTACGCCTCTTAAGGGATTCGATATTGCCATGACAAACTACATATGTCAAATTTCTTTCCAAATTAGATTCTTTGTAACAAACTATTTTAGAGTGCATGAACTGAATCTTACCTCAGTCATTCCATATCTTTCCAAAAGACGGTGTCCTGTGATGGTTTCCCATTGTTGCATGACAGGTAGAGGAAGTGCAGAGGAGCCAGACATCTGACAAACAATAACCAAAAATAAATCAGAATAGCTATTAAATCATCAAGAAGGAAATTTTCACTATTGAGGAGAATTTCCAGATGCAAAATTCCCACAGTAAAAATGTTTAATGCAATACAGATTAACTTATCAATAAACAGAACATCAACTCAGAACCAACATATCAATAAACAAAACATGAACTTGGATTTGGATTTGAAGTCAAAGACAAAATCGGAAAAATTTTTCGAGGCTGCTTACCATTAGTCGCAACTTTCTAGCAGCAGCAGCAGAAGCTGCTTGTAGCTCTGAGTCCATTGCTTCATATCCTTGTATCAATCTTGAGTACATGGTAGGAACCTAATATGAAAAAGTTATACTGAAGTATTCAAACTACACACGTGCAATCTCTAATGTTCAAACAAATTATTCCAGATTTGTAAAAGTAAAGAGTAGTCTTACCCCTGTAAAAACTGTTATAGCATCATCAGCTTCATTCTGGTTTAGTGAATATGATTCTCGCCATCTTTGCCAGATTCCCCTCACACTAAATTTTGGCATAAACTCAACCTTCAATAGGATGACCATATATGTTACAAGCAACACCAATGTTCACTCAATTGGAAAATATGTTTGTATCTGTATATGTTTGTATGTGTCCGCACTGAAGTCAAAGCAATTAGGTTACCGTGGAGCCAGCGTAGATAGGAGCAAATAGACCATTGAATAGCCCATGTACGTGTATGTTATGAGTTAAGGATACAAAACTTTTACTCACTCTATCTACTTGGCACAGTAAAAATATATTCAACTTAGAGTTAGCTGCAAAGCAAAAAAGCTGTAATATAGGAGATTAAAACTTGATGGATATGATGCAGAGGTAAACAATGAAGAAATTGATCTGCAGATGTATACTCCCAGGATTCTGCTAAGGTCTGAACCTGCAAGTCAGAAATTTTCACTAAAGTTAATTAGAAATGTTAAGATACAAAATTTGAAAGATAAATACGTCACTAAAATCAGGAAAATATTTTTTTGTGCTATCTTCACCGTGTGGCACATGTTTCAAACATAATGATTTTAGAAGCATGCAGAAGATGACATGAAAACAATGCTGTAAACGAAGTATCTGGAATAAAAAGCTATAGTTTATTGTTAAATATGACCACATAAAAATTTCATTGACAAAGTATGAAAAGCATATTCCACAAACACACCAATAGAAGAGAATCGGTTGGATGTCAAATCCAAGTAGTAGGATAGTAACTGAGAATGGAGTTTAGGAAATGTATGTTGCTTAGTTACTTACCTGTGCGTTGATGCTTTTATGTGTGTGAACCACACCCTTCGGTTTACCTGTTGTACCGCTAGTATAAACAATTAGCGCGGGGTCCTCACCTGTGACATTGAAAATAAAACAGAGGATGAGAGAAAAATGACGTCTAGAAATGTCATCAATTTCCAGTCAAATTATTATTTTATCTGTTTAATATACTGTAGGGTGCGAATTCCTCAACAAACCTCGATCTTCAAATATTTTCCCAGCTTGTGAATCATCAAAAGAATTTGTTTGTGTCGATGAATTGTTAAGAGAGGGGATCAGTGAAAACCGAGCCGCACATTTAGCAGCAACTGTTTTCATTGTCTCATGATGATCTTCAGTACTGAGAACCATCGATATTTCCTACAATCAATCGAGAAAAGTAACAAGAGGAATGCCAACCTTAGAGACCAACGTACTTATTCACTAGATAAAAAAGGAGAAGAATGGAGAATAGTGCAGTGCATACTGAATCATTCATCACATGCAACAACTCAGTCTCTGGATAGCTAAGTGCAAGGGGGACTGCCACGCCTCCACTAAACCAAGTTCCCAAAACTGCAGCAACAAACTCAGCTGAAGGCTTTGCTACAATTCCTATTCGAACTCCCCCAAGATCCCTATGTCCGATATCATCATCAAGCTACAAAAATTGAATAAATTGAACTGCTTCAGAAGTTAAAGAATCAACAAAACAATTCAACTACATTCTCGAAAATTGAAATAAAAGAAGATGAGCAATCAGTATAAAGTTGGCATAGAGAAATGCAATGCACTGAGCCAATTAGTTGAATGAATTACTAATCAGCATTGCATTCATATGAGAAAAATGAAGTTTGTTTTGGCACGATTGTTTCACTTATTGTTCATAATATGAGAAAAAACGAACAACAATATTATCTTTTTATCTAGGCTCATTGCCAAGGAAAATTGCACAGTTCAAAATAGCATGCTTCACATATAATGCTACTACATAGATCCGTAAAATGACGAAGCACCCATGTAAAAGCTCCACAAACCTTCCTATTCAACTAACTATTCACAAGCTAAAGAATTGAACTCACAGTCTTCAAGCCACAGCTACACAACAGATCAGATATCTTCGAAGCAGATGAGGTAAGTTGACCATAAGAGTAACTTTTCTGATCAGCTCTGATAGCAGTTCTGTTTACAGCTTCGGACCCTTCTCTATATACTGACTTGACCACCTCCATAGCTGAGCAACGTCGTGTCGCTGCACAAATGCAATAAAGATGAGAGCTTAATCAAGTAAAAGATGAACCTTGACTCCCAAAATTCAACATTATCATGAGACGGTGATATGGGTCCACGTTAAAAGGATCAAAGCTTCCAAATACTAAGTAATAACAGGATTGGTAAAAGAGAAGCCCATCAATCAAACAACCAGCATCTCCAACAAAACTCAACCAGGCATTTCTTCGAGCAGGAAAAGGACAAACCCAAAAAGCTCGAGAATTCCCATGAAACAACCAAAGACAGACAGATAGATACTTACGTGTGTAGCAACGATGACAAGAGAACTGGGACTTGGATGTTCTGAGCCAAGGAAAACAAGGGGCCTGGAAGTGATGATGATAGAGAGAGTAATGCTTCATAAGGTGTTGGTTTAATGCTATAAAAGAGGCAGCTTTTAATGAGTTACACATCATGGGTCATATAACAAGAGTATTGAATGATTGGTACACCAGTCCAGACTTGCTTTTAATATTTTAATTTGTGGGTTGTGAATTGCTAGATGGGTTAGTAAAGCATGTGGTATGTAGTTGGTGTACCTTAATGAGCTGCAATTTACAGTTAGGGTGAATTTACAGTTTGACATTTTAGTCCCAAGATTGTCAAATTTCGAACGAACTCGAACTCAAACTTAAGTTTAAGAAATTTTGGATTGCATTTTTCGTTCAATTCAAAACTCGATCAACTTTGTTTGAATTTGACTCGTCCCATTTCAGTGATTGATACATGGAAGAGTTTTAAGTGTGGAAGTAGACACCTGGTGGAGTACTCTTGTGAAAGGGGAAATGTGTGGAATATCAAATATGTAAAAGACCGACTCTTTTTTCTTTTCTATTGTGTCAAAGGAGACAGGAACAAACGAACAACATATGTGTGTTGGTCCTCAATCCTTAACCCAAAAACAGAACAAAAAGGAATCTATATATATATATAAAGAACAAGACAGATCTTATGTGGTACATTATAGACCAATGAGCTTCAAACACAGAAGCATGGCCGAACTTTCCCACGAGCTATTCTCCGCTTCTTGCTTTCTTGGAATCAAATATTCAAAGAGTTTCAAAGGTGTGTATTAGGTCTATCTAACAACCCTTTTCATTTTGAAGGCAAAAATTGTAAGAAAGTTTCGGTTCTCCCTTTAGCTTCTGCTATTTTTCATATTGTTACAGTAAAAGCATTGCAAATTATGGATTATACTGCATTTAAGCAACGAGAATATAATTACAAGAAATTAAGATAACAGTTTAGAACTGTAATTTAAAATTTTGTACAATTTTCATTTAATGCTTTTCTTAATAAGGAGGTGTATAACTAATATGATTCTTGTGTCCCTTTGGTAAATCTATGTACATGATTTTATACATGAGCTTAAAAATGGGTGAATATCTACTTTGACATAACTTGTTCTTGAGGAGCAGTCACTAGCTGATCATGTTCACGTCTTTCCACTTCTTGAACAAGGATCTTACTCCAACCTATAGTCAAACAGATCTCTTTAGATGGCAATAATGAAGAGAAACTTGCAAGTGAAAGTGCTGAGAAGGAATGAGTGATCAAAAGCACACACCTAGAGCAGGATCAAATCCTCTGTTCTTAAGCTCTCTAAACTCTTGACAGAGAGAACAACATGGACAAAAGATATGAGAAGCCACATCTGTGCATGGACCTTCTTCCAGATCATGTTTCTTTCTCAGCTTGGTTCTGTACTCTGTGCTCATAATCCACTGAGAATAAGAGGCAAGCATCATAGAGAAGTAGATTAAGCACCCTGAACGACAACCTGTAGACACCGGTCGAATTTTATTTTGCTGGATGATTAATCAACACCAAAAGGGTCTGAAATAAAATGGTAAATTTCCAAGCCTGAGATGTGATAAACAGGTTAGGAATTGAATATGCAGATGAAAAACCTCTAGCTTTTATCAATAAAAACAAAGAAATGACTATGTAGTTGGATGGAAAAGATTCATATATTTGGTTGCAAGCCTGGAACACAAATATGAAAAATCACGGTAACGGTTTGGATCACAACTGCAATATTGAGGTTGAGGACTGCAATTTAAAACCATGGCAGGGAGACTTACTTGTATTTCCTTCACTCAATACTTCTGCTATTTGTCCAAAAGTCACACAAGGGAAGAACGCTGTGATAATAGCTGCCAAGACACATGAGAAACTGATTAGGTTGTTTCCTTTCTGCCACATTGCTAAATCAAGTTCATGAAAGCCGGATCTCCAGATCATGAGCACTTATGCCTGAAATGGTGAAGATTGAACATACAACAAACACTCAAGTTGAAGATAAAGGTTCCAGTTTTCTTCGCAGTCTCTTCATTTTGAAGGACAAAGAAATGTTCTTTAATGTTAAGATCACTGTCTCCTAGAATTGAAGGAAAATAGAAGGCAAATCACCTTCCTGTCAAGGTTTTCAAGTCGCATCCTAAGACTTATTATATCAGCAAGACTAAGGAAGAACAGTACTAGTTCCAGATGAGATTATTTTACCATTTCTTCGATCTTCCTGGCAATCAAACAATCCTGTCGTCCAAGGACGTCCAAACATGAGATGTTCATACACTGAAGAAGATGATGACGAATCCTGAGGAAATCCATAATCAAGATTTTCCCCAACTTGATGTTCTGCTGCTGTTATGACAGTTGCAGGTTCATCAGATTGCTTCAATGTCTCTTTATGCTCAGCAATTTCGAGGTCAGCCATTTTGATCGATTATAAAATCGCTCATCTTTAATACAAATGTGTTAGGATCATCTTTGACAAGTTTCTAAGCCAAGTATGACTTGGATATTAAATATTAAACCATATATTCTCTCTCACTTCCTCTAAATTTCATACCGGTAGAACAGTCTTTCTCAGAAAATAGACTAGTCTAAGCTTTTGATTGAAGTTTGAAAGGGAGACGAGAACAGGTGACTGTAGAACCGTGATTGTTAGGATGGTCAACGGCCGTATGAGACTTTTCAATATTTTGCAGCTTCAACGAGTTTCAGTCATTAGACCAACATCCTTGTATGACCATCTAGAAACCATCATATGAATATTCCTTCATGTCATGGAATCTAATCCATCCTTCTGTTGTTTTTTTTTTTTAATTTTATTATGAAAAAGTTGGAGGGATAGAGACATTGAATGGAATACGTCTCATATATAAAAGAGAGTTTCTATCAATGGACTGCTTACATTTCCATGATCTCTCTTATCTCATAAGAGAAGCAGGTTCTTCTTTCTATGACATGTCTTTGATAATAATCATGAACATATAAGTGATTTCTCATAATTGAATTTCAACTCTGTTTGACAAAGTAATCACCAGACTAAAGAATTTTGTGTTTTGATTCCAACTGCAGTAGGTAATCAGTTCAAGAAACAAAAGTATTTCATGCTTGGATTCCCAATCACAAAATAGTCATTTCAAGCAACCAAAAGAGTAAGAAAGGAAAAAGGCAAGGGATATTGAAAAAGAAGATGAAAGGTTAAGCAGAAACAGAATGTTAAATTGCTTGATGTATGTGGAATACACTGATAAAAGCTTATGGCATGTGTTGTAGCTATGAACATGACCACCAGAAACAGCACACAACTTAAGTTTTTTCACCTCAAGCATCAGCAACCAACTTCAGTTCCTAACCAGATAAGATGGTTATGGACAAGTAGAAAGACATTATTGACCACTCCACCGTCTCCACCAAGAACGAGCAGCTGCCTCAGAAGGAGGTGGTGTGAGAATGTCCAGCATAGTTTCCTTTTCTTTTGGGGTTAGTGGAACACCCCTAACAAGGTTCAATGCCATGATGTGCACATTACTCTTTTGCCGGTGCCTTGTATATGCCCATACTCCTCCGATAGCACCTGCAACCACAAGCTATCCCAAACCAAATTCCCACATCTTAAAAGAATAAGTTAACTTCTTAGAAGCACTCAATCTTTACTAAATATGGTGATTCTAGGTTCTCAAACTGACCGGTGATAGCCACAAGGCTGCAGTTTGTAGATCAAACTTTGGTGCATAGAGTACTGTCTCCCCATATTCATCCTCAAGCTTTTTGTAAATTTGTTTGTCGGATTTCCCAGCTTGTATCTCATCACGAATCAACTGCATTGCAAGCATTATAATCTTTCATTGCAATACAATAATTCAACTGGTCAACACATGACCTTCATCACATGTAACAACTAAAAAGTAAAAAGGAGTAGGAAAGTCCATAAAAGGTTATCCGTTAGCTGGTGCTATTTAGAATGTCATCTAAGAGAAGTTTATGATAGCCATCTGTGGAGGATAAAAAAATCTCTACAAGAATAACAAATGAACTGTTTATTTGCGACACTCAACAAGAGTTTTATCCCTGAAACCTCCATCGAAAGACAGAATTCATGTTCTTTGTCTAGTGGAAATGAAAGTAAACGAAAGCTTAAGGAATTAGTAGAACTTAATAGAGAACAGCAAACTATTTCCAAAATTACAACACTAACATGGAAAAAAAAAATCAAATAAAACTCAATCTCACGTCACACACAACAATTACTTAATATGGTACCTTCCTAAGAAGTATGGCAATATCTGCTTGAGACTCTTCGATTGACTGACTCCCACATTCTGTGCACCGTACATTATGACTAATATTTCTCGCCCGAGCTTCCACAATCTGGGCCTTCTTCGACTCCTCAGCTTGAGTCTCCATCCTCAATAATTCTAATGTTACACCAACTACAGACTAGAAAGAGAAAAGGAGGACACGAAAAAGACCCGATTAGTACTAACTGACTGTTAGTGAAACATTTCATCAAACATCTAGCGGACCATTGGAACAGAACATACCAAAGCAGAATCAGAGTAAAAGCTGTCAAACCCAGAAACTAATCGTGATAACTTGAGCTTTCTTCAGGGTTCAGACTATTGATGGAAGAAAAATGACGAAAAGATTGAATCTTTAATCATACAGTCAGCTACCAAATGAAGACGATAGCATATTAGACTTGAGTTGCAACTTGCAACACTTTCTAAATTTTCAATGTCGGTTTTCGCTGGTAGGCAAATTCTTATATTTAGTCATAAACCTTCTCATATTTTTACAAATGTATTAGATATTTTATTAATTTTTATGACCAAGTCCTAAATCTGATTTAAATCCAAAAAGATGATCAAATTTAATTTCCCAAATTTAGAAATTATGGAAATTTTGGAGTGGTTTCCATCCAATCATAAAATTTTCTCATGTTACTATCAATTTCGATAATAATACAAAAATCATCTCATTATCACATTTGCCGTACACAAAATTATTCAACATGCCTTGTTTGTGAATCAAACATTCAAAAATTAATTTTTACAAGCTCTTTTTTATTATTTTAAAAATATTATTGTCGGCAATATCAAGATTACATATATCACACTTCTAATTATTTACCAAAATTAGAAAGAACAAAAACGAAATAATTCTAAAAAAAATATGTAGAAGCTGAAGACTCAGTGAGCATTTTGATGTTCAGTATTCCGCCTGCTCCAAATGCAGAAACTGAAGGCAAAGACAGTAGCCTGGAAGCTGCGGCACTACTCAAATCTGACACATTTCCCTGCAAATCAGTTGATCCTCAAATTCAGATATAGTTCTTACGAGATTAACTGCATATAGATATTCTGCAAGAAGACTCTAATTGCATAGAAATTCCAATCCCACTAGACTGGAGATGAATTGCAGCCAAAATTCCTGAGCCTAACAGGCAAAAGAACTAGTTACACTCCGAATCTCCGCATTCGTAGCTTTTACTCTCGGAGAATTATTAGAGAAGCTTTCGTGTTCAGTCTAAGTCAGTTAGTCCGTAGCCAGAAAGTTTAACTCAAATAGGAAAGTCAGTGACAAGTTTCTCATAATGATAAGTGATATCTAACATTACTGTTATTGAGAGATGTAGATGACAGGATCATAACATGAAACTCAATAAGAAGTTACCTGCAACTATGGATGAATAAGGCTGTCATTCTATATATGCAAGGTTGAACCACAGATTTAGGACCTAATGACAAAAAGAATGACACATTAGAATATCTTGTACTTAAGCATCTATAAGCAAGCTCAGTAAATTGTCGGTGATTCGGAAAATCATGGATTATGAACACAAAGCGATTCAATGGAACATAAGTAGGAAGTCTACAGTCTACACAATAATATAAAGCCTTGTGCTTTCATGAATGGAAGCAATAACGACAAAAAATCAACCAAAATAATCAATAGAGTATGAGTAACCGCATAATCTCTGCATATAAGTTGGGAATCACAATGTCAAGGTAAAAGCCTTAATTCCACATATTCTAGGAGACCATAATCATTTGCCGTGTCTAAGAATTCACAACTCCTTAATTGCTATAAAGAGGAGAAAGACGTGGCTAAACAAAATGATTCCACATTAAAATTGCTTAGTACCAAGAAAGAAATTTACCACTATTCCGGTTGTAGAAGTGCAACCTCAATCTCTTGTAGTGATTTTCCCTTTGTTTCAACAATGTTCTTCTTCACGAAAAAGACCGCCAAGAAGCAAAAGCTAGCAAAGATCGAATACAAGAACAGTGGTCCTATTTGCTCTAGTAAACGCAAGAACAAGAGACCCACAAAGAAATTTACAACCTGGACATACACCAAAACTCATAAGCGGCATAACAGTTGTTAGTTTCAACAGCTAGAGAAATAAAATCAAGGAAAAGAAACTTATACAAGTCTACGCTCTAGAAAGTTACTGGACTTCAAGAACAGGAGCAAGACAAGCGAAAAAATAAAATGCACGCTCCGAAAAATGATTCGTCTTCAAAATTATTTAATGCTTTGGTAGAAATTTCAATAGCTGGTTCAGACAAGTTGCGTATTTCAAATTGTGTTCAATATTATCTTGTCATATGAAGTCTAAAACTGATTAAGCCTTTGCAGATGATGAGCAGCTCAGTTAAATCCATGGCCAGAAAATGGTCAGCCTATTACAAGTTCACTAACTCTCGCAAGTTTTGACAGAAGTTTGAAGATTGTGAATATTGCTGATGTTGACAAGTTCAATTTAAACTATTGACAGAAAACTGGACAGATAATCAGAAACTCTTGAGGAAATATTTCCTACCTTTAGTCAAAAAAGAATAACCATAAATTTGGCTCAGTCCTTAGAATTATAAAGTTATGATTACTAACTTGGTGGACATTGGCTCGTAGAATTAATAGGAGACAACACTTAAAATTCAAAGAAAACAGAGAGAGGGAATTGTTTGCCAACCAAGCTATGAAGTAAGGCAATTACCCAGTGCACAGCCATACATATTGCCATTGCCTTTGCCCTAATCCGACTTGGCAATATTTCCGACAGAAGAAGACTAGGAACTGGACCAGCACCAAGAGAAAATGTCAGGACAAATCTGCATGATCAAAATGATATTTCAAATAGGAACCATGGGAAAAGAACAACAGGTAGGAAATGAATGCTTATAAGGATACTTCAACTCAACAATCTTAAAGGAAAATGACTTAACCAGTTCACATGCAGACCTTTTATACATTAGTCACTATACATTAATGACAACATGCTCGATTATTGGGGTATGGATCCTTTTTTTGGCCCTTTTCTTTCTGATTTTAAATAACTGATTATATTGCACTTAATCATAGAATTTCATCAACTCATGATACAAGATTCAACATTGATATAATCACAAAACTTTGCAGGAAGCTGAACAGTGTATTTAAGTTATGGTCTATATCTATTTGATATTAAACCATCTTTCCCATACAAAATGTGAAGGATTGACAACTTACAATAGCATGCCTCCAATTGATAGGTATAATTCTGCAAAGCCTGACACATAAGAAGTGGCTGACATTGATTGAAGAACCATTGAGACAGCCTATAGAATAGAATGCATGAAGCAAATGGAACATAAAATGGCAGTTAATTTTTGCTGTATGGTGCTAAACTTGAGCAATCAACAGATTTACATATTTTACAGAAAACAGCACAGTTTGAGTCGATGTAGGACTGATATTTCATACTAAAAAATGATCTTTTATGTCACTAGCGCACTGGCATGACAAATTAATAGATAGTTACATACAGTATTTAAACACAACTAGAAACTGATTTTTACATGTACAACATTGAATCTTGTCCTTTGGAAGTTTCTTTAAAATATAGTACTACGACACACACATATCACAACATCAAGTGAAGAGATTTGAATGCAAAGAGAACATATTTCATCCACACAAAACTTGTAGGACTTCCAAATTAATCTCTCATGATGCATACTAGTGGAACAAAAGCTTGATCATATTTTTCATCAATCAGATTATACCCTACAATAGCTATAGTACATGTGCAATGTAGGAGACGAATAGAAAAGGTAAATTGATGGAAACTCTCTCCTTACCATTCCCAAAAAACTCCCAACGAGAAGCAATTTTCTTCCTAGCTTATCCATCAAAATCAATGCAACAATTGATCCTAAGAAATAAAATAAACATCAGTAGAATAAACAGTGAGAGGAGCTTGTAAGTAGATTGTGTAAAAGTTGTCCCCACCCAGGAAGTTGCAAAGTCCAACACATATGTTTGCAGAGGCTGAAGGCACACCGGCTCTTTTAAAGACAGTGGAAGAGAAATAGAATACAGCATTTATCCCAGATAGCTGTTGTAAGGCAAAAAGTGCAGACCCAATGAAAACCACTGCAATGGACAACTTAGTTATCAGGAAAATAATATACTATTAGCAATCCACAGACAAATAAGAATTATTACCCTTAAAGTGACGACCATAAAGTAAGTCTGACAGTTTAACTTTGTCCACTTCATCTCCATGATTTAATTTTGTCAGTTCTGCCATTGCAGGTTTGACATGTGATGCTCCTAAAAGCTTCTCAAAAGCTGCTTCAGCTTCAGCAGCTCTTCCCCTCTGAAGCAGGCCAGCAAAATCTAGTTAGACATGAGCGTTGATACATTGTTTCGAGCAGTATGGTCGAATCATAATTCATAATAACATTAACATGGAAGAATCTTCTAGTTATGACAGGTCCTAGAGCCATTTTTATGAGGCCCTTAGAACATAAACTTTTTACTATGATTTGGTGCATGTTTTAAAAATCATATCTTACTAAATGCTCGTGATATATAGCTAAAATTTGGTACCTTTAAAAGCCAATGAGGACTCTCAACAGAAAACTCCATAAACAGAGCAAGCAATGCAGCAGGAACAATCGAAACCCAAAAACAAATGCGCCACCTGAATAGGTTAATAGATAAATAAGTTGTTGGTTATTGACCAATTCTCTGGTGATTGTCTGTTGTGATCATCTTACCAACCAACATTATCTTTGGTTGGAAGTCCAATGAGAAGTGCTCCCATAAGTCCAAAACATGTTGCAATCTGAGTCGAGCTCCCAAAAGCACCCCTTACATAAGCTGGTGATACCTGGTCATGAATACAATATACAAGATTTATTCAATATGTAAACAGCTAAGTACTGAAGTAGATCAAGAATTGAACCACCAGAGTTGTACCTCAGCCACATATAGACATGCAACAGATGGGCCAATACCCAACCCTGTGCCAACAATTAACCTCCCAAGAAGCATACACCATAGATTTTTTGACATTGCACTGCAGAGATACAATTGAAGGGTCTTAAGTATACAGTGGCCAGTCAAATGAACGAAAACATGAAGAACTGGTGTTGGAGGACAAACTAATGAAATAATACAAAAGCAACAGAATATAATGAATTCAGTCGTCATCAAGTAGTTTTCATAAAATATTCATATCCACCCTAGGATTTTGGATCGCAAACTATAACTACAGAAGTTGATCCTCCATATATCAGAAAACAAAACAAGAAAAGTTGTGTACTTTTACCTCATTAAAGCACCAATTATCATGGGTGAAGCACACAGCTGGAAGGCCCTGCGACGTCCAACTCCATCTGCAATCCAACCACTGAATAGACATCCAACAAAGCCACCTGCTAAGCATATACTTACCACCAGACCTATAATATTGAAATTTATTCAGTAGAATAATCTTCCCAATTGGAAACTTAAACAAGATGAACATCTCATCACATGAGTACCTTCAGCCATGGTACTCCCATTAAAGCCAAGGTCTACAGAAATACTTTCCATAGTTTCATTAACTACTCTGCATTTAGTTAAGCAAATAAATGAGAACAAATAACCTCATAATCACGAAAAAAAACTTCACAATCAAGATTTAAGTTTCAAAAGGGCACACCCCATATGGTAACCAAACAAGAACGAAGAAATGGTTGCAACAAGAATATGTGGAAGAGAATGTCTCCATGATGGTTTCCCAAAATCCTTGCCAGCTCCCTGCACTACATATACCGAAACAAGAAACTAATCCAATAGTTAGTATCATACAAATCAACAACAACAACAACAATAAAGTCCCAATAGATATCCTGCTGAAATACAAGATCTGGGAAAGTTCAGTAGTATGTAGTCTTACCTCCAACTATTAGAGAGGTTGTTTCCGATAGAAACATAGAAAAGGAAAAAAATGAAAGCAAAAAAAAAACAATATCCTAATCCATCTTGTTTTGGTATACAAATCCCGAAAACAATCTGTCATGACATATTACATACCTAATCCATCTTCCCTATAATACTCATTTATAAAGTCCTTCCACAAATTCCGTCTGTAAGTTGAGTGTGCCAAGTCCACATTCATAGCAAACTGCAGACATTACAGACCAAATCACTAAAAGAAGAGCAGAAAAGTTAACAGTTTATAAACTTAAAAAAAAAAGAAAATCAGTTCTCGTTCTAGATCCAAAAGCAGTATAACGAGAAACTTTTGATTACTAGGATGAAATAATTGCGTCTTATTTACTGAAATCTGCAATATAGATGAGATCCAATGACGCTGAAGCAGCTATCTTTAACTCGATCAAATGGACATACAAGGACAGAAAATTATCACATCTAAGAAGATTACGAGCACATAATATAAACACTCACCATCTGGCTTCAAAACAAGAATCAAACCCAAGAAATCGATAAATCATCAAGAATCACTTCCCTCCGATCTGATTCCAACCTGAACATTCGCTCCATATTAGCATTCACACATGATAAGGCGCATGTCAACTAAAGAACGAGCAAGGCGATGAGTGAGAAATGCTGTCAGATGACAGAAACAGAGAACGTGAAACTTGTGTGGAAGTGCCGAATTGGACCTGCCGTGGTGGTGGTGGCTAAAATGCGCCAGGTAGGTGACAGTTACACCAAAAAGAACGAAACTTTAAAGCAAATGCGTCTCCTTAGAGATGGAGATAGAGATAGAGAGAGAGTTGGTGTGTGTGTGTGTGTGTGTGAACAGGGGTGTTGGTGCTACCGTGCGCAGGTGGTGTTGTGGTGTGTGCGTGTGATAGAAGCATTTAGCGGCGGGGAAGGGGACAGAAGCAAAGCTACAGAAGAAGTTAACATCTGTTATTTCGGTTGTTGGTGAGAGACAGATCGGGTGCTTTCGAGTCTATTTCTCTTCATTTGGGCTCGCGCCCATTAATACACTGCCACGACACCAACTAAGGGGATTTTAATGGACCAGATCACCTGATCTATTACTCTGTTCGATTTCATAAAACTCTATCCATTTATTAAATGGGACTCATAAAAACTGAACGGTTGAGATGAGATGGGATCAGAAGCAATACGGTTGTGGGAAACAAATGATCTGTTCCGATTTTAATCGTCCAGTTTTTAAATGATATTTGTATATAGTAGAGTGAATGAAAATTCGGGTATAATTGATTTTTTATTTTTATTTCATATTTTAAAATTAGTATTTATTATCTAAAGATACTTTTTAAATATAAAATCAATAATTTATAAGATTCTTTTTCAATTAAAATAATGTAATACTAATATTTTGTGTGAAAGAGTTCAATTAATTTTAAAAACTTTTTAAAAAATTTAATTGTTAATATTTTCAAAAATATTTCTTTTAATTTTTAAATGTCCTGGACAATTCCTTGTCTAAAATCTGTTTTAGATTTTAATTAAATAATATAAAAAAAACATGCAATATGAATACCATACATGAATTAATTCAATATAATTGATACGATAATTTAAATAACTCTGAAACTGAGCTCAAACTAATTAAATTTAACTTAAATTAATAATTTAACATAATTATAATAAATTATTAATTTAAATTACGTTTAATTAATTCTATTTGAATTTAAAAACTGGATTGGATTTCTAATCAAAATTTTAAAAAAGAGAATTTTGGCAAAATTAAAAACTATTAAAAAATTCAAGAATTTTAAATATTAAAATTTTAAAAAACTAATTTTTTTATTTCAATACGGTACCATTTTAAAAATATAAATTAACGACAAATTAACTATCGGTTTCATTATTACGAGACGATAAATTCAATTCTAACATATTTATCAATCAAGTTCTCGTATATTTAATCTTGGGAGTTATTGAAACTAAATGTATAGACAGCAATTGGCTGATCTTTTTTCCAAAAAAAGGCCCTCGGGTTAGCCACTGTCGTAGAAAACGTCACATTTTCTATTTTTAGTTAAATAAAAAACAAAAAAATAATTCAGGCCGGACCGAGTCTAGTTAGGACTCAGCCGGGCTGTCTCAGGCCTCGGACCTGGGGCCCATCGCAATGGACCGGCTCCATCCATAGCTAAATGTCAATATGACTATTAGCATTCAATACATTTCAGTAAATGAGGAAGAAGTGAAGCATGAAGAACAAATTCAAGAATATAGACATGGTTATTCACAGAATCGGATTGAATGATATACAACAAAATACCTCGAGGTTACAGTACAACACACAGAAGGTTTTGAGATCAAAAAGGATGTGTTAAAGAAACATTGTTCACTACCAATCACTAACTTCAAATCAAAAGAGTAAATTCATGAATGAGATCAATTCAGAACTAGCTCAAAAAAGATACCATTCAGTTGGTTCATGCAGTGATCGCCATTGTTTGGATCTGTCAAACATAAATATGTCAAATCAAAGAGGGATTGATGGAAGTGGTGAGAAACGGAAAAGAAAAAGGACTATGGGATTAGATCATATACCTTATTCACAAGCAAGTCCACTTGCTCTCTGTACATTTCTTTCAAGTCTACAATATCCGCACGAAGTTCCTCCAACTAAACATTGCCAGGAATTCAAATGTCAGTACATGATAGATAATAGGATTTACATCTTGTAAGATAGCTCTACGCCCGCCATGGAAGGAGAAGTACAAGTGCCAACACAAATATCCTAGGATAACCGGCACATGGATCGCATAGTCTACTTGTGATGATGCCAAACTCGAGACTTTAATATATAAATCATTACTCGAGTTACTGAGAAGATTATGTTTGTCGATAATATCGGAAAAGAGAAAAAAAAGTCTTCCGTATTTATGGGAACTGGCCTTTGCAATACGAACAGTAACAAGTTCAGCACAGTTGCAATATGATGAAATGAACCAATCCCATATGCACAAGGCCTCAATTCACAAGAATTTCAGGCTAATATAGGGTCTAATCAATAGTTTTTAAGTGCATATACCTCCTCATCACGTTCACCCATTAACTCCAATGCAGCAGAGTGCCTCCGTCTCAATGCTTCTAGCTCTGCTCTTATGCCAGGCAACAAAGTAGACTCTGACCTCAACTTTTCACACTGCCACAATGGAGACATTCATCGAGTTGAAGGACATATAAGAATGAAAAGATTGGAAGTAAAATGCAAGTTTAAATAGTTCGTTATACAATCTAGAAACTAACCTCTGCAGTCATTTTAACCAATTCCTCTGCAAGAGAGTCTCGTATGGATTCCATAGACACCTGATGCATAAATGTATACATAAGTAATTATACCATGCCCAAACAAAATAAACTGATATTAATAGGTCAAAGTAATCTAACTTATTTTACAAAATAGATTACATAACCTGGAAAAATTTCACAATGGCATTACCAAACGAGACATGTAAGATGCAAGTTCACCCTCTTTCTGCCGAAGTGCCGCTTCAAAGGAACTGGGTGTCATGTTTCTTCTGTAGTATGAGCTTATTGTTGGCTCTCCAGGATTTCTCCTCTCGGAGAAACTGTCAGTAGATGCATCCAAAGATGCCTGAAGAAAGTAGCTCTCCTCCATGCTGCCCAGGCTAGTAGCACTTGAGAGCTTACGGCTCAAGGTTCCTACAAAAGCAAGGAAATAGAAATAAAAACATGGACAAGGCATTTTCAAAAAGAGATGGTGGTAGAAGTAAATAGAGAAAACGGCAATACCATTCTCAAAAGAAGAATTGCTCCTTGATAAAGGAGTTTGATCTGTTACAGCAGTAGATTGTGCTCGAGCTTTCCTTTCCAATTCCAAACGAGCAGTCTTCTCTCTTTCAATCTCCTGTACCAAACATAGGGCTTAGTTCAGGAGTTCTGATCCACTAAGAACTACAAAATAAACGTGAACACAGGTCTTGATGAAAATGTCTCGTGCAACTCCTCTGAGATGAAAGATTTATTATCAGTGATGAAACAGGTACAATAATAATTCATGAACCTGAAATCAGAATTCTACAACTATAACCATGGAATAATTTCTTCTCACTATGAAATCTATCCAATATTTAGCAAATTGATGAAAATGACATCACATGAAAAAAGTGACTAATAAAAGAAAAGTGTACTTCCCATGGAAAAATATTAACAGGTATTAAGGAAGTAAGAGACAGTTGGAGCACATAATGCAACATAATCAAGAGTGACAGACATAGAAAGAACAAAAAAACTTGAGAACTCAACCTGCTGGAGAAGTTCCCTATGCATAACTGACTCTTGTAAGTCTTCCTTGTGCTTTCTCTTCAGCTCCTTAACCTCTTCTTGGAGTAGGTTTGCACGACCTTCTTGAGTATCAGCTTCCTCCTTAACTACAAGGTACTCCTG
>JANIIA010000005.1:3343802-3381791 GCA_027478495.1 Erythroxylum alaternifolium | reverse complement strand
GTGATGGCTAATAATGGCACTCATGAATTCTCTTTCCTTCTTATCTTGAGCATTAACTACAATCAAGGACATAATACTATGTACATCAACAAATAAAGGTCAAAAGGTTGGTTGATTGGAATTGCACTAATATAGATTAAAAAAAGGAGAGTGTAAATATTAAATTTTTTTGTGGGGAAATACAAGAATTACCAAGAAAAAAAGTTGAAGAAACCTTTAAGATGACGTTGAAGTTAACCCACTTATGACTGGATAGTTGTGAAATTTAATATTTTAAAAACTGAACCTTCGATCGGTTTAATAGTGAAAATTTCGAATTGATTAATTTTTCAGTTCGATTGTTAATTTTTAGTTTGATTTAGTATAATAATTTTTTTTGTTAAAATTTGATTTATTTTTAAATTAATTTTTGTAAATTAATCATTTTTTATAAATTAAAAAAAATCAATTAATTTTCATTTAATAGTGTCTTTTTAATTAAAATTTAAATTTTTTGATAAGTAAGGACAATATTTTTCAATCATTTTTCAAATTCTTTAATTTTATTCATTCTTTAACATGTTTTATGACGGTCTAATATCGATTGAATATTTTAACATTAAACTCCTTATTTTATCGGTTTAACTTCCGGTCCGGTTTTGAAAACATCGGTAAAAATACACATGACCTATAAATAAGTGGTATTTAAATCGAATTTATTATTTGATTTTAAATTGTTAAATTTAATCAAATAATTTATTTAAAATATCATAATTTACATATATTCAATAATTTTCAATAAAATCGAGTTTCGTTAATATTAAAATATATATATACAAAAATTTCCTACCAAGAAAACACACCTCATCTTGAAATTACTTATTATATGCAATACATGTCTTTTCACTCCCCAATTATTGTTTCTTGGGAGGCCATGACCATGACCATTCTGGTTACTAATGGCTTAGAAAAGTTACTTCCTTTGTTAACAGTGAGATGGAAATGCTTTCAACTTTTGGGAAACTTTGTCAAAGATGCTTTTACCTTCTTTTTTATATACTCTTTACTTCTTTTTTAATTATAATAATATTAAATAATTTAAATAAATAAAATATTATATAAATGGGTAAGTTTCAAATTTTAATAAAAATCAAATTAACACATCCATTCTTCACCTCTAATTCCCTTGTAAATTAATTAAAAATTTCTTTTTACCATGTTATGAGTGTAGGGATGGCAATTTTTAACTTATAGATCTAAATTTAGGTGTTTTTAATGGATCGATTTATGGGTCTGGCCCAGCTTCATACTGACTCGAGACCTAATTATTTTAAACAAAACAATACCGTTTTACTTAAAAGAATTAGGTTTCGGATAAATCTAAATTTGAAAAGTTTAAACTTATACCTAATTAAAATATTAAAATATTCTATATTTTTAATTTTTAAAATATTGATTGAGTGAACTTTGCCATCCCTGTATGAGTAGGGATGGCACCAGGGCAGGGCGGCGGTGGGAAGTGCCTTTCTCGCCCCGTCCTCACCCGGCACCCCCCTCCCTGTTCCGATCCTTGATCTCAGAAGTGAGAATATTTTCATCTCATTCCCTATTTCCGAGATCCTTGTGAAATTTTCGTGGGGACTCGAATTTTCGAATCCTTACCCTGCACTTATATAAAGTTGGTTCATATGATTATACCCAATTTTTAGTAAAGAGTATAAAATTTAAAATATATAATATATTTCTAAAATTATCGTGAACGGAGATCTTCATAGAGCGGAATTATTCAACTCGTTCCTGTTCCTGTCTCCGACTCTATTTCGGAGGTTATATTTGCCCCATTTTTTATTTTACGAGATAATTTTTTACCAATCTTTGTCTCGAATAGGGAATCCCTACGGAAATCTCCGAACTCTGAACTTAAATTGCGATCCCTATGTATAAGTGGTGGAATAAAGTATAAGTTGTAAATGTGAAACTGTGCATGGGAATTAGGGTTTGTTTGACTAATCCATGTAGGAAATAATATTTAAAACAATTTCAAAAGCTTGGAGCCAAATCCATTAATTGCATTCACTTCTCTCACCCTTTAAATGATAAAAAGACACAGAGAAATATATTATTATCATTATTATTAATAACAAAAATACTTTGGGAGTTGTAGCCTAAATTGACTATACAATACAGATACATACACTATTTTGACTTTGACTAGCTAATAGTGAGCTGCATAATGGAGTACGGCTTTAGCCACTGAAGCTAACCTTTTCTTCTTTACACTTTCCAATCTTGATCTCTCCAACAAAGGAATGACAATTGGGCTCGGGTCCACCCGAAGTTAATGAGTCAAGTACGGGTAGACTGAATCTTAGGCTTATTTTTTTAAAAATCGAGTCTCTGTTTGGATTAAGTTTGGACTGCCTAAGTTTTCGAGGTCGACATCGTTTTGTATTTTTAATTTAAATAAACGTTTGGATAGGGCTCAAGCTTGAGCTTGAGCTCAAACCAGGCTACCTCAGGCCCAGTCAAGCTCATGCTTGTGCTCGCTACCTCAAGCTCGATCGAGCCCAACAACAGGTGTTCGAGTTACCATTCCTACCTTTGAGAATAGCATTGAGTCGGATTGGGTTCAAGTATGCTCAAAGTTAATGAACAGGTCCAAGTTTAGGCTATAAGGATGACAAATATGGCTCGGCTAGGGTTGACCGGGCCACTGGCCCAGATTGCTTGGCCCAATAGGAAAGTACAACCTACGTCATTTTTTATTTTAAAAAAATATAAAGTTGAGTCGAACCATCCTATGGGTCGGATCGGGCCAAATCAGGAGCGGCCCAGGCGCAGGCTCAGACCTAACTTATTGTCATCCCTATTAAGCAAAAACTTAAAACTTAATTAATTTTAAAGCATGTGGTCGAGTTTAAACTTGATCAGACTTGGATAACCCTAAACTCGATCCAACTTAAATTTAGTTTAATTTTTTAATTTATTATATACATGAACTGTATTCGTGTATATAATAAATGTATGTTTAAAATAGCCATAAAAGGAACGTATTCTATAGTAAAGAAGGTGGATAGTACAAAATGAATTTGGGCATATAATTACATATTTATAAAAATCTAATAATACACTTTATTTTATGATTTTTTATGAATATTAATTTATATTTTGGCACTCCCTAATTACTGAAAGGAGCCAACCTCTTAAAAACATTTTAAAAAATAAGAATAATTATTAAAAATTATATATATTTGCAATTTACCGTATAAAAAAGGCTTGTTCACAGCTATTTGTTGTCATTTAACATTTTTATTATATATATATATGTGTGTGTGTGTGTGTGAGATTAATCAACTCTACAGTTCAAATTGATCTACAATTCAGAATGTTAAAGACCATTAGTTGTTGATTACAGTAACAAAGAAGAGTAGTTCTAAGAGTACTTTTTATTTATTATTTTGTAACACTAAAAAAAGATTTCTTTTCTTATCAGAAAACAATGGATTCTTTGGTTTTGATCAAGTTGTTGCCTTTGATGGGAATGTGAAACATGTGAGATTGCTTACAAATCAAAATGAAAATGAGTTTGTGTTTTTGTTAATTTGTTAAATTTTGGCTAAATATTGTTGATTTAGTAAAGAAAAATGAAAAATATCAATATGTTTTTTTTTGGCACATTAGAGAGATATGAGTGGCAATTTTGACCCGACCCGTGGCCTTTTTAGTTTAAAAAACAAATGGCGTGCCGTAGTCCTGGCCACGAGTTGGCCCACCCCGGCCCACTCAGGTCACGGGTTGACCCGCGGTCCATCATGGCCAAGGGCGGGCCGGCTAGGGTCGAGGGCAGTCCGAATCCGACGCGACCATTGACATGCTTATAGAGAGACTATATCATTGTGGGTTAATTATATGTTTATATACTTGTAAAATTAATTATATCCACATTAATAATGTCTAGTGTTATATTAAAAAGATAAATTTTAAGATATTATTACATTATATTTATATGAAAATAAATCGATTTATTCATTTCAAGAAAATAGATATTATTAAAAAAAGTCAATTTTGTAGAAAACAAGTTCTTAAAATCAATGTTTCAAAAATCGAACCGAAAGTTAAACCGATAAGACAAGAGGTTTAAGGTATAAAAGATTCAACCAATATTAGACCTTCATAAGACCGACTTAAGGTTAGATAAAATTAAAAATTGAATTGAAGTATTGGATGGTTAAGACCGACTTAAGTGATTTATTTTTATTTGTAAGAATATATTAATTAATAAAAATTGATCAGTTAATTAATAAATTGATAAGTTTTTCATAACAAGAGTTATTAAAATAAATCGAACCAGAAAGTTAAAAATTCAATCAAAGTATTAGATGGTTCAAAATTTCTAAGCCGGTTGAATTTTTTAATCATTGTTTAAAACCAACGGTCTTCTCTCTATACATCTTCAAGGCTAGATTTCTAGTTATAGAGCTTTAAATTTAATTTTAAAATGGTTGATATATATCCAAAACCAATGATGCATACTTTTCAATTTTAAAAATGTAAACACAATCTCTTTTTACTTGTTCAACATATTCTATTAACATGTTTCATGTTGTTGATTTTTTCTTGAAATAAAATTAGTTTTTGTGAACTAATCAGCCAACATCAAACCCTAAAAAACAACCCAAATCAATATCACAATAATAATATATTACATCACAACTAATTTTCTTTTCCTCTTTACACATTTAAAATAATCACCAAACTCTTTAATTTGATAATGTGGTGTCTTCTAGTTATATGCATATTATTTCTCACATTGAATTGTTTTCCTAATGAAATAAATAAGCATTTTTATTAGTCTTTTACTTCAAATTAATTTTATTTATTATAAAAAATACATATCTTAGTAACAGCAAGCTCTAGTATAGATTAACATGCACATTGTCTTAAAGGATATAAACTAATTAAAATTTGATAAAAAAATTTAGGTATTAAAAAAATACTTTTAAGTTATAAATAAAATTCAAAAATAGAAACATAAAAGTAGTAGAATGTAAACAAATAATTAATAATAAAAAAGGAGAAACTATAACAAATGAGTTAATTGATCCTAACTATAAATAACAAATTGAGTACAACTTTAAACTAAAAAAATACAAATACAAATATATTTAAAAGGGTCTCTCATTTAGCCATTAATTCATTATTTATGATATTAATGTAACTATATTAACTTCAATATTAATCAAAACTCATTTTGGAAAAGGTAGAAACTTGAAGAACTAAAAATAATTAACCATTGAGTTACTATTCAATTGTTTAAGATGTTCATATAACTATACTACAATTTCTATAGCTATCTTAACATATTTTGAGGTAATGTTTTGAATCATTGAGTGAAAGTAAAAGAATATATATTTACTATGAAAATATTATTTTAGTTTGTGATTTCAATTGAATTAATAAGTTGTTCTTATGAATTATTTTTAGAAAATGTGAATGAATTATTGGAAGAAATTGATTAGTGAATTATTATATTATCTAAAAATATTATTGGGGGTGATTTAAAAAAATAAAAATTTTAATAAGACAATTAGAGATGAATTTGATTTGGTTTGAAATTAATAAGCTAGGTTTAATATAATTCAAATTTTAAATCAAGTTCAAATTTGGAATAATGAGTATATTTTTGTTAGAAAACAATATTATTTTGAGTTGATATGATATTTGAATCTGAGTCTAATTTGATATGATCAGAAATTAACGAGTCCATTTTGACCGAGCTTTAATTTTAGATTTAAGTTTTTGTTTTTAAAATTTTTGGGGTAGCATTGGGCTCAGGCTTGGGCTACTCATGCCCGACCCGACCTAAGTCTGAAAATTATAAGCAAAATAAAACGATGTCGATTTATATTTTTAATTTTAAAAAATAAAAAAATCAAAGTAAGTTAGACTTCAGGCTATCCAAACCCTATCGGGCTCAAGCTTGAACTCGATCAAGTGGCTTGACCCGACCTAAGTTTGAAAATTATAAGTAAAATAAAATGATGTCGATTTATATTTTTAATTTTAAAAAATAAAAAAATCAAAGTAAGTTAAACTTCAGGCTATCCAAACCCTATCGGGCTCAAACTTGAACTCGATCAAATGGCTCGGTCCATTTTCATCCTTAGTTTTGAGCTATGTAAATTTACATTTGTTCCAATTGCCATAATTTGCATTCAATTGTGATAGATAGAAGCTTGATGAGCTGAGTTAGAGAGCGGAAAAGGCAGCTTGAGCCACAAAGCCGAGGGGGGTCCCAAAGTCCAAAGCTTTGCCAAAAGCCACCAAATAGAAGCAGAGCACAAGACTATAAAAGAGAAGAAACCGTTGGAGTGCGAGTGGATCATTCAACTGCTTAGAAGTTAGTTGGATCTTCACATGTCCACTTAGAATATCTAACAGTCAACTCCTACCAGCCCCTCTCTCTCTCTCTCTCTCTCTCTCTCAATCCGCGTGTTTGTGAATGTGTCTTCCAATCCCCACTATGGAACAATGCCTCTCTTTAGTATAGATTTTGTTTTATATCCTTAAATCAAGACGGTCCCACTTGAACATTCATCTCTTTCTTCAAAACCCACCATTGTTGGCTTGCACCTTAAAGCTTGATCTGCAGAGAGAAAAAAGAGAAACCAGCTTCTTTGCATTGCCATGGGCGTGGACATGTCCAATCCACCAACTTCTCACACCAAAGACTTCTTTGCTTCTCCTGCTCTATCCCTCAGTCTCGTAATTTCCCTTAATCTTCTTTTCCTCATCAAGACTTTTCTGTTTCTATCTGTAGTTTTACATGTTCATCTCTATTGTTATGTTCTGAGCTGTGCTTTGTTTATGCATGTCTGTCTACTCGATCGTGTTACATAAAGTTTCCAACTTTCGCTTATTTTGGCTACCATCTTCAAAACCCAACAATATTTCTCCTCCTTTTTACGAAAACCAGTCTTTATGCTTGTAATCGATGATATTTGGTATGTGCTTGCTATGCATCTCATTCATATTCAGGGACTTTGACATGGAGGCGGGCCGCTTGTTTTCCCTTTCTAAACGTTTGGTTGGTTTTCGTTTCTTGATATTGAAGGCGGGAATATTCCGTGGGGCTAATGTAACCCCGACGTCGGCGGCTGCGAGCGGGGAGGTGGAGGAAGGGGATGAGGGGAGCGGCGGAGGAGGGGTCGCCGGAGGAAGAAGAGATGAGACGGTGGAGATTAGCAGCGAGAACTCGGGCCCCATGAGGTCAAGATCAGACGATGATTTTGAAGGTGAAGGTGATCATGATGATGAAGATGGCGACGACAAGAACAAAAAGAAAAAGAGAAAGAAGTATCACAGACATACAGCTGAGCAGATCAGGGAAATGGAAGCGTAAGTATTTTACCATGTCCTATACACGTACATGCATACACGTACATGTACATTCATGCATATACATACGAGTATGTCTCGACGGAAAGTACAAGGACTAAGGTTTAACTGCAAATGCAAAATGTATAGTTAAGACAAAAGCAACGCCACTGTTTCCATAGAACTACCTTAATGGAATGTGCAAAAGGAGGGGTTATAAAGTTGATGATGATTTAGAATTCTATGGGAAAAGTTTCCTTTTCTTCTTCCCTCAACATGTCAATGGATATCTATTACAGAAGTGTATACACAAAGCTGCTCCTTTCAAGTTTCAATCATGGGATATGAGAGGAAGTACTGAATCTTCTGTGTATATTCTGGTTTTTCAGGCTATTTAAAGAGTCCCCACATCCAGATGAGAAGCAAAGGCAACAACTGAGCAAACAACTCGGCCTAGCTCCTAGACAGGTCAAGTTTTGGTTTCAGAATAGGCGTACTCAGATAAAGGTGTGTAATTGCAATCTTCTTTACATTTTGTATCATCGGTCACACATGGACTTTGAATTCCTGCGATTTTCAATCACATTTGAGAAAGCTGGTCAATGTTTTAGCAAATAAGTTGTGTAGCATTTAATGAGTATAGATGTGTGTGTTCTTCACAGGCTATACAAGAACGCCATGAAAATTCTCTGTTGAAAGGTGAAATTGACAAGCTCAGGGAGGAAAACAAGTCCTTGAGAGAGACCATCAATAGAGCTTGCTGCCCCAACTGTGGTGGTGCTACCACTAGCAGAGACTCTAGCTTGACAGCTGAGGAACGACAACTTCGGATCGAAAACGCCAAACTCAAATCTGAGGTTAGAATGACTCTGAACTTTTTTCCTGACTACCAATCATGTATGTGTTTGCTTTACACTTCATATGGTTTCTTTGTTTAGGTAGAGAAGCTTAGAGCAGCTTTGGAAAAGCAGCCTTCAGGAGCAGCAACCTCATGCTCAGCAGGAAACGATCAAGAGAACAGAAGTTCTCTGGATTTTTATACTGGAATATTTGGACTTGAGAAGTCAAGAATTATGGAGATTGTTAATCAGGCAACAGAAGAGCTCCAGAAAATGGCCACTGCTGGTGATCCCCTCTGGGTTAGAAGTGTTGAAACCGGTCGAGAGATTCTTAACTACGACGAGTACATCAAAGAGTTTGGTGCAGAAAATTCAAGCAGTGGCAGGCCAAGGAGGTCCATTGAAGCCTCAAGAGAGACTGGAGTTGTTTTCGTGGATCTCCCACGTCTGGTTCAAAGTTTCATAGACGTGGTGAGACAAATCTGACTTCTGATAGCGATACACTTTAGTAATCAGTACTGATAATCAGCTAAATATTAAGATAATCTTCACTTTTTCTTCTTGAAGAATCAATGGAAGGAAATGTTTCCATGCTTAATTTCAAAAGCAGCCAACGTTTATGTCATCTGCAGTGGTGACGGACCAAACAGAAATGGCGCAGTGCAATTGGTGAGTACTGATTTGACCTCTTCTGCAATTAAATATCTATTCCTTTACTAGCAAATTCAATAAACAAACACTTACTTTTCACAAGTCTAGTGATTTACGAGCCTGCAAAGACATAAAAACAAAAGCTCAGGCGTAATGAATCACCATCAAGTTCATGTCCTGGGAGGGCTAGAGATCGTTGTTCTTTTGGTTATAACTAAATTTGTTTTTGGTACAGAAAATAATCTACAAAAATAATAGTATGTGGTGGTCCTCTTTGGAAAAAGGAAGTGGGCCTTATTATTTTTAAGGATTACGATAAAGCAGAGCAGACCCAGCTACAAGTCAAGCAGTTTGAAACTTCGACACCAAACAAGTAGTTACACAAGTTAACTAATCTCAAGAGAAAAAGGCACGGAGAGTTAATTAGACATTTTTAAGAAACTAGTAACTTAAATAGATTTCCGTGAGATAGGATAGACATCCTGAAGATCAGTGTCCAGTTCAGAAGGTTCTTCCGATGGGTCAAGTTGGTTCCTTTTTTCAGTTTTATGCATATGTAACAAGTTAATGACCAAAAGGGACTCATGGGCTTCAAGATTGTTGTCTAGAAACTATGTGAGGTAATTGCATGGAAGCAGACATAGAATTTCTCTGAAAAACTGAATTTCCTTCTTCCTTGAAAAAAAGCTGTTTTACCAATATGAGGGTAGAAATCACAAGTACTTCCAATTCTTGTTGTTATCTAGATGGAATAGGAAGGGAGGTAAAGTAGAGGGATTTGCTCCTGTTTCAGAAATATTATCTTCAAATTAGAATCTACTGAATCTGCAATGGTCGTATAAGGATACAAATTGTTATAACCTTTGATTTCCAAGAATCCCTTTTCCAGAATTAATCATCTGCAGTTATTGCAGATGTTTGCAGAGATGCAAATGATGACACCACTGGTGCCCACTAGAGAGGTGTACTTTGTTAGACACTGCAAGCAACTTAGTGCAGAGAAATGGGCAATTGTTGATGTTTCCATAGACAAAGTTGAAGATAACATTGATGCTTCACTTGTGAAATGCAGAAAACGTCCTTCTGGCTGTATTATTGAGGATAAGTCAAATGGCCATTGCAAGGTAAACAAACTCGTCACAGATTATCCCGATATACTTCTAAGAAATGTATGAATAGTTAATCATGTTTAAAGTTTAGGGTCAACGCCAAAAATAGAACTATACGCTAAAACTGTCAATGATCAATTTTGCAATGATATCCATTTCAGGTAACCTGGGTGGAGCACCTGGAATGCCAGAAAAGCACAGTCCATACCATGTATCGCACTATCGTCAATAGTGGTCTAGCCTTCGGTGCAAGGCATTGGGTTGCAACATTGCAGCTCCAATGTGAGCGTCTGGTTTTCTTCATGGCTACCAATGTTCCCACAAAAGATTCAAGTGGTAAGCTAGGTTTCTAATAAGAGTTCGGATAATCTTAAGAAAGTACCCGCAAAATTCATGATTATTTGTGTATTCTAGTTAACATGTATCCTGCATGTGAATTTTGTTGTGCATAGCAGCTGAGATGATCAGTTGCACAATCAAGGCTGTATATAGCATGTCAACTTTTTTGCTTCGCTCTAAGGAACTTTCTTCATTTGTAAAAATAGGAGTCGCAACACTAGCTGGGAGGAAAAGCATCCTGAAGTTAGCACAGAGAATGACTCTGGGGTTTTGCCGCGCAATTGGGGCATCAAGCTACCACACATGGAACAAGGTATCAAGCAAAACAGGAGAGGACATAAGGGTTTCCTCTAGAAAGAATTTAAATGACCCTGGTGAACCTCTTGGAGTGATCTTGTGTGCAGTTACTTCAGTGTGGCTGCCTGTATCTACTCATGCCCTGTTTGATTTCTTAAGAGATGACACACGTAGAAATGAGGTATGAATGCTTGCATAAAGTAAAATCCTCGTAGAAATTTCCTCAACATACAAAGAATGGTTAGAATGTAAAGACACAATCTTCTACATGATTCACAGTGGGATATCATGTCAAATGGGGGTCCTGTACAATCAATTGCAAACTTAGCCAAAGGACAAGATAGAGGCAATGCAGTAACCATTCAAGTAAGTTTCTTTCCCATATTCAGAGATTTGGTAAGTTTGAGAATGATCATTTGATAGTATAACAAACTTTTCATCACAGGCGATGAACTCAAAAGAAAACAGTATGTGGGTAATCCAAGATAGCTGCACTAATGCATACGAGTCCATGGTGGTCTATGCCCCTGTGGATATTACAGGAATGCAGTCTGTGATTACAGGATGTGATTCAAGCAACATTGCAGTACTACCTTCAGGATTTTCAATTCTTCCAGATGGACTTGAATCAAGGCCACTAGTTATCACTTCTAGACAAGAGGAGAAAGGCACAGAAGGAGGATCGTTACTAACAGTGGCATTCCAAGTCCTTACCGACACCTCTCCTGCAACCAAATTGACTGTGGAATCGGTGGAATCCGTTAGCACACTGATAGCATGTACATTGCGCAATATTAAGACAAGTTTGCAATGTGAAGATAGTTGATCACCTTCTGTTAGTTTTGGGTAGACATTGATCAAGTGTAAAACATTAGGCTTGTAATAGGACTTTTCAATTTCATTTTTGGGTCTCTATTTACATAGTTCAGATATTGTAGCAGGGGGGAGTTCTTGTGTGCGTTTGCCTTGCTTTTTTGTTATCAGATGGAGGGTTTGCTGTTCAGTTGTATCTGAATTTTGGATACCATGGTAAGAATGTGTGAGAGATATTACTACTAGCATAGATGGATCTGCAGAATTAACTTATTCTCAATGTATAGAATCTTTATAGTAATGCCATTTCATATTTGTTTCAAGTGCTGTTTTCAAAATTTGATGACCATCTGATAATCAAGTGCGGGATTATCCAAAACAATAAATGAACACTGGAATCTAGAACATTCAAATCACATTTCACAGCAATTAAATTACATCAGTATTAAGGACTGAGAGGACAACATAAACCAAGAACTTAAAGCTTGAAGCACAATTTAAGCATCAAAACAGACCTCAAACTACGCCTGCAGTTCCTGTTGAGACTGCAAAGGAATCCCAAGTTCCTTATCCACCCCATCACCATCTTCAACCTCTTTTTTCTCCTTCTTACCCTTGACAGGCACGGGCACAGCTAGAAAAGTCTTGGTCTTGCTAATGGGTCTGCACTTTTGAAGTTGCACAAAGTCACCAACCTTGAACTGGTTCTCAGGGTCATGAGCTTGGTACTTCTTCTTCTTCCTGACCCTTCTCTTGTACTTCGGGTGAGGAGCCAATCTGGTCACCTCAACAGCCACCGTCTTGTCATTTGTTGAAGTTACAACCTTGCCTTGCATCGACTTCATGGCCCTGACAGGCGGCAGAAAAGTTAACGACTTTGGGGGTTGGAGAAAGAGAGAGCAATTGGGTTTTGAGAGGTGATTGAGAGGTGTTGCTCCATGGAGGAAAGGAGCGGATAGAGTGAGTGAGTTGAGTGTTGATGTCAGGGATGCTATGAGCACCATTGCCCTCCGGTAAGTTGTGTTGGGGATAAGGAGAACAGAAATTTCGTTAGTTATATGTGGAAATTGGGTAATATGGGTAACGAAAAAGGGTCTAGGCGAAGATGACAATGGACCGGATTCAAGGTTTTGGGCTCGTTTTTAATGGACTAAAAGTTATTACAATTAATAAATTTAGCTTAAATTAGTAAAATGGACTTAGATTATTTTCTAATTCAATATATATTTTTCAATTATTTCAATTATTTTTTAAAAATATTTTATTATTTTAAATACAAAGTATAATGTTAAATTTAAAAAATTATATTAAACTTCTATTAAAATTAAGGTATGTAAAATCATTATTACAAATTATAATCATGTTTTTATAATTATAGGAATCACTAATTTAAATCAAAATCTCTAATTTAAAATTTTGATATATAAAATTATCAATTTTTAGATTTTAATAATTTAATTTAAAATGTTAACTTTTATTCATATGGGTAATAATAAATATTTACATTTAACAGACAAATCATATCATTAAAACTAATTTAATTTAAAATTTTAAAATGTTTCACACTTTTAACCATTTTAACTTGTTGAGATTTGAGAGTGGATAGGCTTATCCACCAAGAGGTGACATGGCACCGCAAAAACGAGTCTCCGTATCTCTCTCAAAAAAAACCCATTGCGCCACGTGTCGTGCAAAGATCCACGACGAAGATCAAAACCACCGACTCTCTCCTCGACCTCACTCTCAGAGCCAACAGAAAACAGAAAGCTTCGACAAGGTCCATGGCATCTCTAACAACCTTTTACGCTGTACAACCTGCGACTATCAAGGGCCTTGGTGGTAGCTCACTAACTGCATCCAAGCTCCATGTCAAGCCTTCTCGTCAGAGCTTGAGACCTAAGAACATTGGGTAGGTAACAAAGTTTATCAGAATGTGATTGAGTAAACATGAAATTGTTAAATAATTTATAAATAGTAATGGCTAATTATTTAAATAACTAATTTTAGTTATTTTAGCAATAGTTAACTCAAGTTTAATTTTTATTAATGAGCTCTACAATTTATCCATATTAAAAATTCTAGCAAGTTAAATCTAGATTACTAATTTTTTGATTATCAGTCTAAATATCTAACCTAAGCGGCCAATTTGGTTACCATTGTATTTATTTAAAATGACAACTGAATTTCAGTTCTAGTTGAACTTGAAAGAGAGTATTAAAGTATTTCATATTGACTAAACGTAAAATTGTTAAATAGTTTATAAATAATAAGGATCAATTATTTAAATAACTATTTATGGCTATTTTAACAATAGTTGACTAATGCTCAATTGTTATTAATAGAACCTACACTCTACTCATGTTAAAAATTCTAATAAAAAAAACTTAGGTACCTTGTTTTTGTTGTGGCTGTTGGTCTGAAGTTTGCAGAGTTTGGCATGTGATTGAGCTTTTTGAAACTTTGGTTTTTTGAGTAGGACTAGTGGTGCTGTGGTGGCTAAGTATGGTGATAAGAGCGTTTACTTCGATTTGGAAGACATTGGCAACACTACTGGACAATGGGACTTGTATGGTTCAGATGCACCTTCACCTTACAACCCTCTCCAGGTTTAAAGCTACCTTTCAATGATCTGAATGTTATGTTTTCTTTTATGCATGCCAACAGGCCTTTTTGGTCCGTTTCAGCCCGGCCCGAGATTATTAGAAAAAGTCCAAGCTTGCTGCGGATTTTGATTAAGTCCGGATTGAGTTTACGAGGAACCAATAATCCCGAATTTGAATTTGACTTAAATTTCAATTAAACTTAAGTTTCGGTTGAATCAAAAAATATAAGGGGGTATGTTTTAGATTTTCAGGATTCTTAAGTTTTTGTTAGAATTTGGCTCAAGATTAAGGTTGGATTCAAAAAATCAAAATCCCAAACCTAGCTTACACAGATTCCGATTCAAAAAGAGAAGATTTTTAAACTATGGATAGTCTTTGGTGGTTGTCATGAAGGCCATGACCAATTATATATGATTTCATGTATCGCCAATGATTCTTTGTTTAACATTAACCAGTAGGTGCCTGCAAATTTGGTATTAAGATATTGGTGTGATTGGAAGATCTTTTAAAAAGAATCAAGAACACCCCAATTCCTACTTGGATTATATGCAGACACTTATCTTACTTACCAGCAAAGAACATGACTAGCATTTGTTTAATATGAGCTGGTTTATGTAAAACTACATGTCTCCTACTCCTACTGAAATGTTCTTCTACAATTTATAAGTTTGTGTCTTGGGAATCTTGTGTCCTGGTAAGCAAACATGTTGACTTGTATAGTCATGGAATGCAACATTTGTTGAATTCTAATTTTCTGCTGAACTGCAGAGCAAGTTCTTCGAAACTTTCGCAGCTCCATTCACTAAAAGAGGATTGCTGCTAAAGTTCTTGATCTTGGGAGATGGCTCAACACTTGCTTACTTCAGTGTCACTGCTTCTGGTGATATTCTTCCAATCAAGAAGGGTCCTCAGCTCCCACCAAAGATTGGCCCTCGTGGCAAGAAGTAAATTTAGTTTCTGCTATCCTTCAAGCTTTCATTGTATGTACCGTCTTTTCGCTTCGTTAATGTATAGTAGTCTCTGCTTCTTTATCAGTGAAAATGGTATTCAATTATTTTTGAGCAGTATCTTTAAAGTTGAAATGCTTCTCATATGGTTAAACTGAACCAACAAATGAGATGATTGTGCTACTAATACAGTTGTGTTCATGTATGGTCAACCAAAATCACCTTTCATTGGCTAACAAACTGCATTACAATTTCTTTCACAAACAAAAGAAATGAATGTAACGTGGCATACTTCAAACAGTTTTCTGAACACTTACATTCATTATCTCCTATGCACAAAATGAAGGATCAGAATGAAAATCGTTTCACTATCCAAAGGGCCTCCTTTTATGGATAGTCAGGCTTTCTCACCCTGTAGTGTTATTCTGGTTTTCTGATCCTTCTCTGCCCCCTATATGTGTAGTTGCTATTGGTAGTTACTATCAATGCCGTGACGTTGGACTCCTTAAACCTCCTAAGGACTCAAGGTAGGATGTTCTCTTGTTGGTAACTATAGTTGCAGGTTTCTTCATTTCCTTCACATCCTTGAGTAGCTCATCTGGAGCTGAATCCTTCTTTATATCTGTATCATTTTGATCCAAACTCCAACCCATGAAATCTGACAGTGTCATTGATATAGGTGCGTCTGTGTTCTCTTCATTGGGTGGTGTCATTTGCGGTTCTTTCACAGAGTTTCTTCTTTTCCCTGCATGTGATGGATTTCTAGTGACATAATCAGCATAGAGTACATCTTCAATGCGTGACATGACTGTATAGGCCAAACTCTCTAGAATCCTTGAATAGCTTTCCAGAATTGCCTGTCCAACGTCCTGTTACAACAAATGCAAACTATGGTTTTAGTCCACTAACTTTCAGTAGATGAAGAAAACTTCATTTCGAGCACATACCCAATCTGGGTTTCTTTTTATGATCATTGAGCTCCAAGTTTGAGCAGAAGAAAATTTAAGATCAGAAAAGTTCTTCTTACCCTGTTGTATTGTATTTTAGTAATGTCTAGTGAAGATTGTGGAATTCCAGGGAATCGTTGTTTGAGGATGAGCAGGATGGTTTCTGCTCTCTCTTCAAAGAGTTCTCTTTTCTCGATGCTGACAGCAGAACTCCAAGCTGATTTACTATCCTTATGATTCATCTTCCTCCTCCAAATAACCATAGAAGCCTCCATTTTATTCTTGAGGTCTAGGATTTTATGCTCTGATGATAAGTCCATTGTGGAAAGAAACTGATCTGGATCGAAGAACTCGACGGTTATACTCTTATATATTGAGTCTCCAAGACTTGCCCTGCCATTCTGTCGTATTATCATAAACAGACATGGTCAGTGATGGCTTAGACACTAAAAGTGCCAGCACAATTTGTTGCATGAATTTCTTTACCTTGGGAAGGGACTCGATATAGTTTTCAGGTATCTCCATTTCTGCGAGAACCTGAGCATTTATTGCCATAGCTGCTTTTAGCACTTGATTCACACAATCCTTTTGGTACTGAAGAAACTTTCTGGTATTATCTGATAGACCATCTGGTGGAACTTTGATTGTAGGTAGCCACCATTTATCATCTTTCTTCTTGATTCCTTTTTCCGAGTCTGGTGCATTATTTGACACATAGGAGAATTCATTCTGGTCTTTGAAGTTATCTAGGCATTCCTGAAGAAGTTCATATCAGAAAGACAAACAGAAAGCAAATTTTAAACCACTGCAGATCCATTTCATATCTTAAGCGAACTAGAAGAATGATCATTCATGTCTACTTACGATAAGCATTGCATCAAGCTTTCGCAAGGCAGGTATATTCATAAGAAGATCAATTCGTTGTCTTGTTGTCATTATCTATTAAGTCAAAGACACAGATTTCAGCAAATTATATAAGCAAGAAACAGGAACACATTCTTATGAATTTGGGATAGGGGCTTTTACCTCCATATTTGATCCATCCTTAGATTTCTGCTGAGAAGGAACCATCTCAACTATGTAATCAGTTACAGATAAGAGCCAATCGATTTCTTTTCTCCATCTTGACATCCTTTCTGGTGGCATAGGTTCTAGTCTCTTTTGTTCACCGAATACAGAAGCTGCAAGCAGGACAAGGAAAACCAAAATGACAGAATGAACCAGACATCTACTGTAAGTTATGGCTAGAAGAAAATATTTCAGATGAATTTGGAAAATCCCAAGTCCCAAATCCCAAATTCAAAACTTCACAATTTTTCTCTGATAAGAGTTGTGCACCTGCAAGGTTGGTGATGGCGTTTGACAGTGCCAGAGCTGAGGACACACCCTTTCCTCCACCTGACATATCCTCCCCTAACAGCAACTTGGCAAACTTTTCTTTCATCATTTCCATATCTGTATCAAATCCAGCAAGAAAAAAACGACATCCAAATCAATGTCCAGCACATTATCAATGATATATAAACAAAAACAGGCTATAATCCTGTCCTGTTTCATCTGATAAAACGAAACAGACATCATTTTGCAGGTGTTTT
The DNA here is from genome assembly GCA_027478495.1 of Erythroxylum alaternifolium. NCBI lineage: Eukaryota > Viridiplantae > Streptophyta > Magnoliopsida > Malpighiales > Erythroxylaceae > Erythroxylum > Erythroxylum alaternifolium. The sequence goes on along the minus strand of JANIIA010000005.1, from coordinate 3,364,295 downwards.
GATCATCTGCTAAAGGTTGTAGTGAGAATATTGATGTTACGTATGTGAATGTTATTTTTAGACCAGACTAAAGGCCTGAAACTTCTATCTTCCTATATCCAATAAAAACTAAAAACACCAATGAACCCAGAAAAAGACAAGGGACTTGCCTTTGTTGACCTGAGGATTGACCACAGGTTCATCTTTAACGACTCTTGACTTAGAACCCTTGTCACTTTTGTTAGGTTTGCTTCCGCTTTGTTGTTTCTCTGCAGGTTCATCATCTCCATTTGTTGAACCTTGGGTTCTGGCTGTTACATTATCGTCCCCAGAAGTCTCCTTCAAACCAGAACTATCATCATCCACGCTCAAGCTCTTGACATTTCGACCTGTTGCAGTATCATAGAATCCTCTGAAATTAAACAATCTAGATGTAAGACTTTCTTGTGCTTGTTCAACAGCACCAACCATCTTCAATTTTCATAACAAAAAAGTGTTTGGGTCTGTTCTTAAGCCTCCTTTCCTTGCACAAATGAACAAGAAAACTATGTTCCAGAAACAAGAACAAAGACGGGGATTTTTTGTTGTCTAACCCAAACTGCAGTCTGCAGACAATAGGGAGAGAAAAAAGAAGAGAAACCCAACTTCAAAATGGTATCAAAGAATCTAGTTTTTTGGTGATATACTAAGGTTGATGAGATTGTACAGTTGATAGTCTTGATTGGTTTTCTCCATTTTTGTGTTGTTGGAATGAACGTGGGGTGCATGTTTTGAGTCGTGGAGTTTGGTCTATGAAGAACCAACCAAGTTTAAAGATTCAAACTTTATGATTATCTTCATTCTATGATTGAGTTGAAGGGAAGATTCTGTGCATGTGTCTTAAAAATTTGATTGGTTGTTGTTTTCATGTCTCAAAAAGGTCAAAACTTTGCAAATTACTCGGAGTTACCAACTTCTGTGGTCATCCACATTCCCCTCTCCACAGCTCATCATAAGTTTATTTAATGGGCGTTTGAGATGAACTGATGCAAAACTTCTAATTGTCAGTTTAAACCAACACTCACACAACCTTACTAATAAGAGGATGGGAGATTAAAATAGTGTAATGATTAAATTCTTGTAGAAATAATTTGTAAATTATGCATTTATTTTTAAGATAAATGATACTTAAATTAACAATCGGGTTTTTAAGAAAATTTATACGAAGTCAAAATTTCAACTATTCGAATCTTTTAAATTTAAGAATTGGTAAATAAAGAGAAAATACATTTTTTAAATAGAAAATTTATATCATATTAACTCTCTTGAGGGTGAGGTTTAAAATAACTAGTAAAGTTATTCGCTTAAACAGTCTTTTTATAAAAATACAAAGAGAAAGTTGGGTATATTATGATCATTTTCAGACTTCTGTAAAGCGAGGCGCCTTATATACTGGGTACATTAATTATAACATATGGACTCTCATTTTTAATAATTTTGAGGATAGATTAATGAAAAAATATTTTTAATTAGAAATTCTAGTATTTTAAATTTAAATAATGAAAATCTCCTCCAAAAATGAGTTAAAACATAAATATGAAGTTGTTTTGAGTTGTATTGTAAATGTTTCCAAAATTGATTGGAGGTTCTCTTCTATCCCGTACATTTTCTTTAGAAAGTATTTGTTTTTACTTATTTTTTTAATCCGACCTCAATTAAGAATGCTAGTAGATTAGATCGAGATTAAGCTTGACTTGATTAGGTTTAAATAGTTCAAAATTTAATTGAGTTCGAGTCAAAATGGTATTATTTTATTTGAATCAGTTCGAATATTTCGAACTAATTTGAATCACAGTGAGACTCTCATACTCAAATTCGATCAATTTAAATTAAAATTGTTAATTTAGAATTGAACTTTTATTATTATCTCTTATTATAATTAAATTGATGCTTTTTAAATAAATTTTCAAATATTAACTTTAATCTTTTAATTTGAAACTTAAGTCCAATCAAGTCAAACCGAATCTAACCTTTGGACCAAGGAACATAACCTAGTAAAACTACATCTGTCTCATCCCCACTTGGTCCTCAGTGCTTGAGATCATTACAAAAGCACACATGTACATGCAGACAATTCTACATGCAGGTGAAGACACTATCACGTAAGCCGTATGAAACCATAAGAGGGAACTCTTCCACCACCAGCCACACCTTTTCCCTTCGAATCTTTACAACAAACAAATATAATACGTTACGTATCTTAGATCGAATGTAAAAAGGGCAGTAGAAAATATCTCATTTTAGTTTTATAATTTCAAATTAATTTTTCGGGTCTAAAATTAGCGTAAGTTTATCGTTGTTTTTATAATAACTGTTTACCAAATTACGGTCAACGTCTTTTTACAATTTTCTTAAAACATAAATTCTTTTAACGGATCAGAGAATTATTATACTTACAAAAACTTTAACTTTTTTATATAATATTTATATCAGACTTTTCTACCATATGTCCGATATAAATCCAGTCTACACTTATTGGAATCTATTTTTTAACCCAAACTTTGATTCATTAACTTGGATCATTTATTAGATTACTTTATTATTGTTATCTGAATCAAATTACGTAACTTAACTGATAAGTTATTGAAAAATCAAAAAATGCAATTAAATGTTAATGAACTTTACGAGAAATGTCAAAATTATCCAAGAGCAAATGGACTTTGTAGGAGTTCTCACAACTTTTCCAACTGATAGCTATCGTGAACAAGAGCTCGAAAGGCGTTTTAAAGTCTTCAAACTCAGGAACTGTGATGATTGAGATTTCTCAATGATCATAAGCATGTGATCCGTGCAGTGGTTGTCAATGGAGCAGCTGGGGTGGATGCAGGATTGGTGGAAGCCTTGCCAAATCTGCAGAGAGTGGCAATTTTTTGTGTGGGGTTGAATAAGATTGATCTAGACACTTGTTAGCAGAAAGGAATACAAGTGACTAATACACCTGATGTTTCAACTGATGATGTAGCAGACCTAGGATTTGGATTGATCTTGGCGGTGCTAAGCAGGATATGTGACTGTGATGGATATGTTAGAGAGGGCAGGTGGAAGATGGAGGACTACAGGTTAAATAATACAAACGTTGTCTACCCATTTCTCACTTCTTGGGATTATGGTCACTGCTTCTTTGTCAGGATTTTAGTGTCTGTTCATAACGTTTTGGTCCATTAGTGTTTCAGATTGTTGATGAACTTGGTAGTGTGATGTTTCTCCAGGTTGTCTGCCTGAGAGTTTGTTATGATCTTATAGTTAACATTCTACTGCTTTTCATGTCAGTTCACAGGAAAATCAGTTGGAATCATTGGTTTGGGCAGGATTGGCAAAGCAATTGCCAAGAGAGCTGAAGCATTTAGCTGCAGAATCAGTTACCACTCCAGAACTGAAAAACCAGAATCAGGATACAAGTTCTATCCAAATGTGGTTGATTTGGCATCAGACTGTGGTGTGCTTGTTGTAGCCTGCTCTCTTAACAGAAGAAACACGCCACATTGTCGACCGGAAAGTGATCGATGCACTGGGTCCTGAAGGTGTTGCGATCAATGTTTCTAGAGGTCCTCTTGTTGATGAACCGGAGCTAGTTTCTGCTCTAGTGGAACGCAGAATAGGAGGTGCTGGTCTTGATTTGTTTGAAAATGAACCTGAAAGTGCCTAAACGGCTTGTTGAATTAGAAAATGGAGCCCTGTTGCCTCACGTAGGAAGTTCCACAGTAGAAACAAGGAAAGCTATGGCTGACCTTGCGGTTGGAAACTTGGAGGTTCACTTTCAAAACAAACCATTACTATCACCAGTGCTTTAACTGGTTATCAGGAAGACATGTTCACACAAACCCGTTCCGATCAATTCAGTAATAATAATATATCTACCATTTCTCACTGGTCCTTCATCATCTTCAAGCACATCTAGTTGTGATTTGCCTTGTTCAGTTTGGTAAATGTAATGCAGAATTGAGAAAAGGCTTAAAAGATCAAACCTTTCAACAAAACCCAGAGCAAAAAGCTTGGTCATGATATCTTGAAATCGCTTCAGATAGTCCTTTACAAGCAAAAGAAATGAAGAGAGTAAAGGAAAAAGAGAAAGAGAACTGCAGCATTTTGGTTGCTAATTACAGAAATTTATACAGATGCCCTTAAAAAGCATTACAAGGTTTCATATCTACAGAAAGATCCCAGAGGAGGGTCTCATGTGAATTTTTTTCTTTTCCTCTCTCTCTAGTTTTCACTTTGACCCTTTTCTCTCTCTAGTTTTCACTTTGACCCTTTTCTCAGACCATATCCTCTCATCACAACTCCAGGAACTTTGTTTACAACTGAAGATTCTTGATCCAAACCCTCACGGAGAGGATGATGAAGAAGAAGCTCCTCTGAAGATCAGGAAATTGAGTGTCTCCAATGTGAAGTAGATGAAACTTCCCTTAGAATAGGTGAAGAAACATCCAAAGTTTGAGCCCACCACACATTGCCATCCTCCTCCGTATCTCCTGTCAAACTCCTGCAAGTTGCAGAGAACAAAGATCAGCCACAAAACTTTTCCCTTTTCCCATTTTTTCACTTTCTTTTGTAACTTATCCAACACTAAAATCTATATAGAAGAGCAAGACCTCGTCATATGAAAAACTCAAAACAATCTTCAAACTGGTAAACAAAGAGGAACTAATCTAGTGATCTGGTATATGGGTCTGTGTGAGAGAGGAGAGGCAAGAAAGATGACACCTTTTTTATGTGGGCAGAAATGGATTTGTAGTCCAAGACATCATAAAGATCCAAAGCCTGAGAAGCACAAGCCATAGCATGGATTTGCATCTTCTCTGGCATATCCGTGTCTTCAATCAAAGCCTTCCCTTCCAACATTTTTTCTGAAACAAAAGAAAACCCTCTTCGAATATGCACCTGAAGAACAGAAAATTTTCAAGCTTTACTCAAACCGCACCGTGTTTCATGCTCCGAAGTCTCTCTTCCCATTGTAAGGGAAGAAGTCACGTGAATTGAAATATAAAGAAACCGGGCACATAATCCAAGTTTTCTGTATCATAGTACAAACGAATAAATGTAGAAAAACACCTCATTTCAATCTTATAATTTCAAACCAACTTTTCGAAACTAAAATGAGTGCGATTTTACTATCGTTTTTATTAGAATTGTTTATTAAGATGCTGTCAATATTTTTTTACAATTTTTTTAAGATATAATTTTTTTAATAGATCAAAAAATCAATATAATTATAAATGATATAAACAATCGTAAAAAATCTTAATTTTTATATACAAATTTCGTATTAAATTTTTTTATTACAGATTTAATATGAGTCTAGTTTATATTAATCAAGATCTATATTTTACTTAAACTTTTACTTATTGATTTAGGTCATTTATTAAATTACTGTATCATTTTTATCCGAATTAAGTTATATAATTTAACAAAAAATTATTTAAAAAATTAAAAATACAATTAAATATCATCTAATTTTATAAAAAAGTCAAAAATATTCCGCACGTCTTGAAGGGGCCTTTTGACATTTTTTTCTCTCGTTGCTTCCAAGCTTTGTTTCTGTATCTGACTTGGGTCACCGTCATTTAGGATAAAACTTTGATGGGCATGAAGGTGGAGAGACTAAAATCACTTGGATTTTAGCAATCATTAGTTGCCAACGTTGCCTTTGACAGGGTGCCCTCTCTCGTACACCTATCCCAATACCAATATTCTTAGTTATCTTATGATAGTGATAGTTATTTGTTTATTTTAAAAACTATTAGGGTTGATGATTTAATGTGGGTCGATCTGATCTTACCTAATATTAATGAATTTAGTTCATGTTCATCAAATTTTGAATTTTATTTTTAAAATTCAGATAATTCAAATTCAGATTGAGTAATTTAATTATACTTAAGTTTAAATTTTAATTATCTTTTAATTAAAATAATATCATATTATTATAAAATCAAAGATAAAATTTTTATATAATTTTCAAATTTGATCCAACCCTCAGGCCCATAATGTATTGGATAAATTAATCTCAAAGTGTTCAAATTTTTTAGATTTTTTAACCAAAATTTTCAACAGAGTGATCAATCTTTTAAAACCTTAACAATTTAATTTAAAATATTGCTGATCGAGCTACCAAAATTTTTGTTATTCATGATAAGTAAAAGATAGTGGTCTATGATTAGAATAATGCAGAGAGACTTTTTTTAAGTGAACACCTACATATTACGAACAACAAAAATTTTATTAGCCAAATCAATAAATTACTAATTTAAATCCAACAAAAAGACTAATAAAATGGATTATAGTTGGATAACTTTTTATTACTTTATTGATTTAGATGATGTGTAGTAAAGATAATCTAATTAAGAATAAGGTTGTAAATTTCTAAACTATTTCAAACTCTTACTGAAATTCTTACTAAAGTATTATTGTTGTACTGATTTAGGTGATTACAAATCAGGAATAGAGTACTAAGTGGTTGATTTAAGAGGACAGGACTGGATTGAAGTTGATATTAAAGTTTTAATTATTAATTTATTAAATAATTTATTTAAAATATATAATTTAAATTATTAAATATACTAAATGATTTATTTATTATACATTTTAAAAATAACACTTAAAAATTATACTCTTATAAAAATAAATATTTTGAAATAATTTCTTTCTTTTTTCTTTTTAATTTAGTTAATGGTATGTATAATACTTTTACGATAACAACGATAACAATACTCATTAAAAATTTTGCTAAAGCTTAGCCTTTAAGAAAATCTAGTAGTATGTATCTTTACCTCTCATTAGTAGAGAAGTTGCTTTCAAATAACTTACATGGAAGAAAAAATAAAAAAATAAAAATCAAATAAATATATATAATAATTATAAATGATAATAAAAATATATAATAAAATAGTTGAAAAATACTAATTAAATATCTAGTGCCTTTTTCCTACCAACTACAATGGTCCACTAGTGCCACTATTGGGCCTCCAGGGACAGGCCAACCTAAACCTACCTAGTCCCCAACCTCATTAGTTACAATTTGCACTTACAACTTTTCTTTTACAAATTTCTTAAATTTGTTAACCATTTCATAAAAAACATGAAAAAAGGGGGTCTTCCTTTATGCTTAATAAGATAGATAATATTAAAAAAATAGATATATAATGATTTACAAATTATTATAAATATATAATTATTATTCTTTAAATATGCGCTAAATGAATGAATAATTATTCGAGTTTGGTTCGAATAATGAAATTAAAAAAAAAGATTAAACTCAGCTCGATACCGGATTAACTCATACTAATTCCGTTAAGTTCAAGCTAGACTGGATCAAACCCTTTTGTCATCCCTGACAAGGACTTTGAATGCAACATATTTATAGTTATACTCTTGTTCATACCTAATTGTAAGAAATGACAAACAATGGAAGTGAATTCAATGTATTCATTCTTGCACTCAAGAGCCCAAAACAAGAAAAAATTATCAAACTAATCTAAGATTGATTACTTTGTCACAGTCACATTCAGAGACTAAAGCTGTTAGGACCACCAAATTCTGTTCATCTCATTGCTGTTCTCTGCCGACGCATTCCCTACCCTCAGGCTCGATTTATTGACTTCCCTATGTCTCTCCGATCTATATACTAACGTTCTTGTCAACTTAAGGTTGTTGATAAGGAAACAGATTGCAATTAGCTCTTTGTTCTTGCAAAGAAAGAGTAAGAAAAAGAGGCTTTTAGGTTCATAGATCAGCTTTCTTGATATATATATTTCGGTGTTTCCCTTTTAAGAACTTTTTCTGGGATTTCAGTTTCAGTAGGTCCTCCTGATTCTCGTCATTCCAGGTTTGGTATCAGTTTTCATGATAAAGCCATGTACTTAACTCTTCTTGGTCAGTCACTTCAATATTTTTCCGATCTGGATGCAGCAGACCCGCATCATCTTCTTGCAATTTCTAGTGCTGAATTGTGCTGTTTCAAGTCCTCAATGGTCTGACAAACTAAAAACCTGCCAAGTTTCTGCAAATCAGGGTATCTGTTTAGCTTCCTTTTTTTTTCCTCCTGATCTTCCAAGTCCTTGTCGTTCCAGGAGGATTAAGTACAAGAAAAGATGATATGTCAACAGGAACCTTAATCATGCATTCGACAAAGTCATAGGCAGATTAAACGAGTTAAGCTCCATCATCATCCTCAAGCTCTCCAAAGCTTCATGTACTATATACTATGTGCAAAGCCCTTCAAGAGACTCACTTGAGGGAGACAAGTCATCGTCAATTCAACCAAGTCCAATGGAGTCACTTTCACACCCGTCTTCTGGCTGGCATTCGAGGAACTCGTCGGTCAGCAGGTTTTCAGGCATATTCAGGCCGTCGTCGTCGTCTTCTTGCAGGAAAGTTAGTGATCAGAAGTGGAATGAAAAACGCTGGCCTGAGTTTTATGTGATAATGGAAGATGGGAAATATGATGACGATAATGTTGAGGAGGACAAGGCACTCACCTGTCGATTCCAGGCCCTGATTGCTTTGTCCAGTCTCGTGCTCTTGTTTACAGTCTTTTGCTTCATTCTTTGGAGTGCTAGCAGACCTTACAAACCTCAGGTTACTGTAAGCTATGCCGATCATTTTACTATCAAGTATCAGAATCTCATATCGAAAAGGAGATCAGAGGTGAAATCCAGGAATGACAGTAAGTTCCAGGAGGTTTGAGTCTGCTCCAATCCGATTCGGACAGTTCGAAACTCGATCAAATCTAAATAAAACTGATCAAAACATGTGAAATGGGATAGGATTGAGGACTAAAACCAAGTTTTCTTACTTCAATAGATCATATTTATATGATTCTTATTGAAAGATAAATTAAACTTGCAGAGTTTGCTAGTTCACAACTTATATGTTGGAGGATGCTCACAGTAAATGCAACACTAAGAATGAACATACACAATCCAGATGCACTATTTGACATTTATGTCAGCTCCACACCAATCAATCTCATCTACTCTAAAATCACAATTGCAACTGATCAGGTAACTGTAATACCTAGAATGGACTTTATTACGTATCTAAAATCGGATGTGAAAGGATTAAAAACGAAGAAATACGGAATACCTGATTTCGGTTCCATCTCTGATTCTGAAGCCGATTTTGGGCACCAAATAAGTTCCAATCTTTCGGGACCTTTATGGAAGGTATTCACCGACATGTAATTTAGGTTTTTCTATAGTTTTCTCAATATGCGAGCTCTCTTAATGAGTCAGAGATTCCTTATGCTCGCGATTGACATGAGCAACTGCAGGAGACCTTAACCTTTATATATAGTTTTCATATCGGGCTTTCCCATCACAAGGTCGATATAGACCAGGTCCACATTACAAGGGATTCATTTTTCACACGGACTTCGACCTAGTGATTTAGATCATTTATTGGGCCACTTTATTATCTTTATTTGGATCAAATTACGTAACTTAACAAATAATTTATTTAAAAACCAAATTACAATTAATAACTAGTCACTGTATGGGAAATTGACAAAATTGCCCTTAGGGGCAAAAATGTCTTACAATCTCCCTCCTGGATAATTATTAATTACAGTTTTGACTCAACTTTAAAAACAGTTTAAAAACTTAGTTAAGCTATGCTGCTATATTAGTCGACTAAGTTTAACAACAAAACATTTGGTCCAAAGATAATGAAAGTCCAACGTTCTGTCCTGCAAGGCTTTCGATTCCGAAAAATATCAAATACATGTGTCATGTGTGACACTGATTCAATATAATCACAAATACCTAATACCTCACTAACATGAATGGGAAAATGGAGTGTGGCAAATTATGATGATACCTTTATGATCTAATACGTATCATCTTTAGCTGTAGGTCTCGATTTTTCCAACTTTATGCTAAACCGCAATGCTAATAACATCAAAGAAATCCTATTTTCTCTCACCAAATGCTAAACAGCATTAGAGAAAACTTGTTTCCTCTCACCGTATGTTAAACAACATTAGAGAAAATCTTTATATTCTCTAATTGGATGCTAAACTGCATTAGAGAACTTTTATAGGATCAAAAACTTATATCTCCCTATGTCATGTCAAAATTTAAGGATATATCTGTATAAAACTGTATGTGTCTAATGACATAGACTCGAAGTCAATCTGTATATATGCCAAATGACCTTTAAAATGCTTAAGTTCAACACAAATCTTAAGGCTTCCATACGTATTATGACAATGTATGATAACGCGTATTACTGAGGATAACCGATGATCATCTTTATTGATGAACTATCATACTGACATAATACATCAAAACGTATAATTGTACATGGAGCAAATATAACGATTCCCTATCTAACACTGTCTAAAGGCTTCAAAATACCTATACTGTATACTTGTGTTCCAAACACAGGTGGATAAAGTCCTTTAGTTAAAGAATCAACTTATAGTTCCTTAGTCTTTAAATGCTCCAAATCTTAATGTCACCTTTCATGCCAAATACTTCATGATCAAGAATTTGATCTCAAAATGCTAAGACCCTATGATATTTAATGTTGTTGTTAAACAACACAGAAACTTGATTATCATATTACAACTGAATGTGTTTAGTCACTGAATCAATCACAGACAATTCAGAAATCAAATTTCTGAGCTAAACTATCTGTGAAACAACCATATAGTATGCACTATGCATGCATGGACAAGGAATTCACCTATGTCTACTTGACACTCTTCCACGACATTATACCATCTGCTAACTTAAAACTGTAACCTTAAGTGAACTTCGATCATCCAGACATATAGCTAAATTTGAATCTGAATTCCCTACGAGATTTAATTTGTTGACTTTTCTATATGTCAACACATAATCCTTGATTCCCTTTAATTATCTTAACACTTGTTTGACTGCATTTCAATGGTTTGCATCTGAGTTAACCAAATACTGACCAAACAGTCAAACAGTAGATGCAATGTCATGCCAAGTACATAGCCAAGCAAATATCAGGTTATCAACCGTACCAGAATACAAAACATTCCTTATAACCTCTCTCTTTATTTTATTCTTTGGTCACTGTGCCAACGATTATCTCTCACTATGAGAGATAGGTGTCACGATAGGATTACTGTTAACCGTATTAAACATTTGTAACATATACTTAATGCATGAATTCTATGAGAGGTATGATAAGTGTTAAGGTCTGTCCCAGTGAATCTGAATACCTAGGATAAAAGATGTTACGCCAAGATCCTTTATGTCAAAATTCTCGACCAAACGTTGCTTAATTTTATATAATACGGTCAAGTAATTTGACGTGAGCAATATATCATCCACATGCAATAATAGGAAGATAACTTTGCTTCCCTTGATCTTATAGTACAAGCATCTTTTTAACTTTATATTCCATGAAGTTGAAAGAGGTAATAACCTCATCAATTGTAAGGTATCATTTTCGGGAGGTTTGTGTAAATCATACATTGATCTGCATAACATGCAAACCATATTAGTTCCATCAGGATCCTGAAATCCTTTTGGTTGTACCATATAGACGACTTTATAAAGGTCTTTATTCAGGAAAGCGGTTTTGACAACCATCTAATGTAACTCTTCATCACCATGAGCTATAATTGTCATAATCACTTAAAATATATCCTACGAGGATATGAGAGAAAATCGATATTTCTCCTTGAGTGAACCATCAGGCATTTGAGCTAGTCCATAAACCAACAAACTTTATCTTGAAGTCCTATAGGTCTTAAACTTCATTTACAACTGAAGATTTTGCAGTTCTGTAACAAAATCAACTAGCTCCCAGACCTTACTATGTTTCATGACTTGCATTTCATCAGTCATTGCAACCCACTATAATTTTATTGCGGTATAGACAGCTTCTATAAAAGTAACTGGATTCGTAACATGTCTAATATCATAATCCTATTCACCTAATAAACTGTGTAGTCAGATGGGATAACAGGTCATCTCACTCCGGTGGATTTTCATAATTACATTAGATCTTGTATCCCCAGGAACCCCTGTGAGTACAGGTATGGGTTCTTGTTCCGGTACAAGCACGGTACAAAGACCTAGATCCATCGGATCTAACTGTATGAGTAGTGGATACATAATAACTGTAATATGCACCCTGCTACCATACGAAGGGTCAAAGGGCCTACCATCATTATAGACATCGTATTCCAGAAACTTAGCTGTTAGTGATTCCACTATTCTGGTCCCTCTTTTCTACAGTGAAATCTGTAGCCTTTAGAGTGGTTATGATATCTTACTAAATAACAATAAATGGAATGAGTATGTAATTTTTCTTTATAAGGATTATACTACCTCGGTAGGGAAACCCCATACACAAATGTGTGTAAGTGTAACAATCCGAACTACCCCGCTCATAGATATTATCCACTTTAGGCCTTGGCCCAGCCAAGCCCTCACGATTTTGCTCTTCCCATCCTTGAGAAGACGCGTCTTTAAGGGAGAGGTATCTATAATCTTATAAGGCCTACTTCGTTTTTCCTCTTCAATCGATATGAGAATCTAGCAGTTTTTATAAAAGAATATGAAAAGAATTATGAAATAATCCATAATTTTGTTTACCTTCAATGTGATTTTACAGATGAAAGTTTTTGAAAATTTACGAAAGAACATAAAGAAGAAGCCAAAAGAATTCAAGACAAAGCTGGAGAAGTTGGTTATGAAGATATGCAATAAATTTAACTCATATCAACTTAAGTACTAATTCACAAAATTTTAAAATTTGATTGATGTTTAAAAGCTTCTATCATATTCCACTATCCTATTTCTTGCATAGGTGACATAGCATACAGTTTTGTATGTTGACAATTCATTAAAGAAAGTCAATACTCAATACTCTTACATTTTACTTTAGATTACGACTGGCGAAGATAAAATTTCGACAAAATCAGTTTTCAGATGAAAAGTACATTAATTATTAATTTTTGTCTTCTATAATCAACATTTTACTTATAATTAGGCATTAAAAGGAGTAAAGAACATTTCATTGGAGAAAAAAAGTTAAAGCAAATAAAATTAAATTAATTAAAATCTGATTTAGGTGAAAGAAATACTTATGATAAAGTCATAAAACACAATTTATGTAAATATTAAAAGAACTATTAATTTAGTATTTGAGTTACCAAAATAAACAATGTTGTATTAGAACTTTAGACTTTTATAAGCCTCGAGTGCCAACTTAAAATTATTAACTTGTTTTATTTATAAATCCTATTTTTAAAACAGAAATGAGTTAAATTATGTCCAAACTTTATACAGTCAGTTAAATTTAATCGAATAATTTGAATTCATTGAAACGAAACTATATCTAATATGTGATAATTTAGACATATAAAAAATAAGTATATGTATTAATAATTATCTATAATTTGTGTTTCATATATTATGTTGTATTATAAGTTATCATAAATTTAATTTGATTAAAATGTTATTGTCAAATTTTAGATATAATCATAGAACAACTATAATTTGTTAGAACGTGTTAGAAACTAAAATTTTAATGTATAATGGTAATTAAAGATTTTAAAAAGAGCTAGTCTTAAGATATTCTTAAAATAGTTAAATCATTAAATTACTAAAGATAAAAATGCCTTTCTAATTATAATGTAATGTAATGTAATTAATCAAAAATAAAATCGTATAAAATTAATAAATATTTTTAAAATAAATTTAAATAACATAAAATTAATATTAGTTACTGTTCTTTTCACCATCCCATTCGGGTCTTTTTTTATAAACTGGGTCATTCGACTGGTAAAAATTTAAGAATTAAGAAAGTCTCTAATCTAACACTAACACATGACCAACTCTAAGTATTAGTAAGTCATTATCAATTAATGGTAATTTATTAAACAATTAAAAATAAAAAATTTTGTTTAATTAAACTTTACTTATTATGAGTATCATCTAATTAATAAATTATTTTAAGCTAATTAATTGATTTTTTTTGTTTTATTTGTTTCAGGATCTTCATGATGATATCATCCAATATTGTGATTGGTCAACAAAAACAAATATAATATTAAGTGAAGTCCCAGACCAAGGAAATGAAGGTAACTTCTTTTTACATATTTTAATTTTTATATTATAAATATTTGTCTAATTTATTTTTATCCGTAAATAAAGACTTGTTAGGCGTATGCGATTTTGGGGGTGATTGAAGCAATGTACAACATTGCAATGAGAGGATCAGGTGCGAAGATTCAAATATTACCTCCTTAAGAATTAATAAATTGGTGTCCCTTTAATTCAAGTATGGGAGGAGCTATAATTAGTCATATCTATAAATGGATTATGAGCAATCACTTAGCAACAGAAGTTACAGTGAGATATACAGGAGACAAAAAGATCTTTCATAAGTACTCAAGAAAAGTAAAGGTACAAAACTTACATTCGTTTAATAAATACTTATATTTTTAGAAAGTATATAATCTTAAAAATTGAAAATTTCTATAAATTATTTGTATATATTTTTACTCATACACTTATTGCAGTAGTTTTTTTAATTTAATAGCTGAGATTTTTAACTCGATATAATCCAGGATCATCAAAGTGTAGGGATAGAGTCCTTCGAAGAAATTGACACATATGAGGATCAATCGGGCAAACCAATTCAACAGGTCGATGAAAGCACTCTATTAAAGATGGTCAGCAAATCTCCAGTGGTTGGTATTGTTCATATATGCCAATCTTTCATCAATTTAAAGAAGCCAAAGAATTTTATATTTTCAATTAATACATAAACGACATTTAAATTAATATTATATAAAAATATGTTTATTTTAGGGGATGATATACGCTGGACCTGGTCCTGATGAAACAACAATAGAATTTCATGCTGCTACGATCGTGGGATATGGAAATGATAAGAGAGGGAAATTTTAGATCATCAAAACTTCGTATGAAAAGGCTTGGGCAGATGAAGGATTTGGAAAAATAATGGGACAATCTAGTTTGCCAAATCCAAAACATACTTTGTTTCTCAGTTATTCATATTCTGAGATACGCTGTTTTTATAGAAAATTTTTCAGTTATTCGAATCATTCATCTACCCAAGCCTTTCTATAGAAATTTTTTATAAAAATAGCATACATTAGGATATGAATAGTTGAGAAACAAAGAATGCTTTGGATTTGGCAAACTAGATTTTCTGATTATTTTTTTGTATCCTTCATCTACCCAAGCTTTTCCATAGGAATTTTTTATAGAAACAACATTCCTTAGGATATGAATAGTTGAGAAATAAAGAATGCTTTGGATTTGACAAACTTGATTGCCTCATTATTTTTTCGAATCCTTCATCTGTCTAAGCTTTTCCATAGGAATTTTTTACAAAAACAACATACCGAGATATGAATAGCTGAGGAACAAAGAATGCTTTGGATTTGGCAAACTAGATTGCCTTATTATTTTTTCGAATCCTTCATTTGCCCAAGTCTTTCCATAGAAATTTTTTATCAAAACAGCATACCTCAGGATATGAATAGCTGAGAAACAAAGAATGCTTTGGATACGACAAACTAGATTGCCTGAATATTTTTTCGAATCCTTAATCTGCCCAAGCCTTTTCATAGGAATTTTTTATAAAAATAGCATACCTCAGGATATGAATAGCTGAGAAACAAAGAATGCTTTGAATTTGGCAAACTAGATTGTCTCATTATTTTTTCGAATCCTTCATCTGCCCAAGATTTTCCGAAAAAATTCTTTTATAAAAAAACACACCTCATTATTTTTTCAAATCCTTCATCTGCCCAAGCCTTTCCATAGGAATTTTTTTATAAAAGCAGCATAGCTCTGGATATAAATAGCTGAGACACAAAGAATGCTTTGGATTTGCCAAACTAGATTGTCTCATTATTTTTTCGAATCCTTCATCTGCCTAAGCCTTTCCACAGAATTCTTTTATAAAAACAACATACCTCAGGATATGAATAGCTGAGAAACAACTAATGCTTTAGATTTGGCAAATTAGATTGTCTCATTATTTCTTTTAAATCTTTCATCTGCCCAAACCTTTCTATAGGAATTTTTAATAGAAACAACATACCTAAGGATATGAATAGCTGAGAAACAAAGAATGCTTTGGATTTGGCAAACTAGATTACCTCATTATTTTTTCGAATCCTTCATCTGCCCAAGCCTTTCCACAGGAATTTTTTATAAAAACAACATACCATAGGATATGAATAGCTGAGAAACAAAGAATGCTTTGGATTTGACAAATTAGATTGTCTCATTACTTTCTTTAAATCCTTCATCTGCCCAAGCATTTCCATATGAATTTTTTATAAAAACAACGTACCTCAAGATATGAATAGCTGATAAACAAAGAATGCTTTGGATTTGGCAAACTAGATTGTCTCATTATTTTTTCGAATCCTTCATCTGCCCAAGCCTTTCCATAGGAATTTTTGATTATCCAAAAATTTCCTTTCTTATCATTTCCATATCCCGTGATCATAAAAGTATGAAATTCTATTTTTGTTTCATCAGGACCAGGTCCAGCATATATCATCCCCTAAAATTAACATCTTTTTTTATATAATATTAATTTAAATGCCTTTTATGTATAAAATATAAAATTCTTTAAATTCTTCAAATTGATGAAAGATTGGCATATATGAATAATACCAACCACTTGAGATTTGCTAACCATCTTAATAGAATGCTTTCATTTAATAGTTGAAGTGGTTTGCCCGATTGATCATCATATGTGCCAAATTCTTCTAAGAACTCTATCCCTATACTTTGATGATCCTAGTTTATATCGAGCTAAAAATCTCAACTATTAAATTAAAAAAACTACTGCAATAAGTGTATGAATAAAAATATATATAAATAATTTATAGAAATTTTCAAATTTAAGATTATATACTTTCTAAAAATATAAGTATTTATTAAAAGAATTTAAGTTTCGTACCTTCACTTTCCTTGAGTACTTATGAAAGATCTTTTTTCCACCTGTATATCTCACTGTAACTTCTGTTGCTAAGCGATTGCTCATAATCTATTTATAGACATGACTAATTATAGCTCCTGCCATACTTGAATTAAAGGGACACCAACTTAGTAAATCTTGAGGAGATAATATTTGAATCTTTGCACCTCATCCTCTCATTGCTATGTTGTACATTGCTTCAATCACCCCCGAAATTACATGCGCTCAAAAAGTCCCTATTTACAAATAAAAAGAAATTAGATAAGTATTTTAATAGTTCTGTTAACATTTACATAAATTGTGTTTTATGACTTTATCATAATAGTTCTTTTAATATTTACGTAAATTGTGTTTTATGACTTTATCATAAGTATTTCTTTCACCTAAATCAGATTTTAATTCGTTTAATTTTATTTGTTTTAAATTTTTTCTCCAATGAAACGTTCTTTACTCCTTTTAATGCCTAATTATAAATAAAATGTTGATTATAGAAGACAAAAATTAATAATTACTATATTGTTCATCAAAAAAATGATTTTGTGAAGATTTTATCTTCGCCAGTCATAATATAAAGTAAAACATAAGTGTATTGAGTATTGATTTTCTTTAATGAATTGTCTGTAAACAAAACTGTATGTTGTGTCACCTATGCAAGAAAAGGTATAGTCAAATATGATAGAAGCTTTTAAACATCAATCAAAATTTAAAAATTTGTGAATTAGTACTTAAGTTGATATGAGTTAAATTTCTTGCATGTCTTCATAACCAACTTCTCCATCTTCTTCTTGAATTCTTTTCTTCTTCTTGTTCTTTCCTAAAATTTTCAAAAACTTCCATATGTAAAATCAAATTGAAGATTAATAAAATTATTGATTATTTCGTAATTCTTTTCATATTCTTTTATAAAACAGCGTATCTCAGGATATGGACAGCTAAGAAACAAAGACTGCTTTGGATTTGGCAAACTAGATTGTCTCATTATTTTTCGAAATCCTTCATCTGCCTAAGCCTTTCCATAGAAAATTTTGATGATCCAAAAATTCCCTCTCTTATCATTTCCATATCTCACGATCATAACAACATGAAATTCTATTTTTGTTTCATTAGGACCAGGTTCAGCATATATCATCCCCTAAAATAAACATATTTTTATATAGTATTAATTTAAATGACATTTATGTATTAATTAAAAATATAAAATTCTTTACCTTCTTCAAATTGATGAAAGATTGGCATATATGAATAATACCAACCATTGGAGATTTGCTAATCATCTTTAATAGAGAGCTTTTATCGACCTATTGAAGTGGTTTGTCCGATTTATCATCATTTGTGCCAAATTCTTTGAAGGAATCTATCCTACACTTTGATGATCCTTGATTATATCGAGTTAAAAATCTCAACTATTAAATTTAAAAAACTACTGTAATAAGTGTACGAGTAAAAATATATATAAATAATTTATAGAAATTTTCAAATTTTAAGATTATAAACTTTTTAAAAATATAAGTATTTATTAAATGAATGTAAGTTTCGTACCTTTACTTTCCTCGAATACTAATGAAAGATCTTTTTGCCACCTGTATAACTCACTGTAACTTCTGTTGCTATGCGATTGCTCATAATCCATTTATAGACATGAATAATTATAGCTCCTCCCATACTTGAATTAAAGAGACACCAATTTATTAAATCTTGAGGAGATAATATTTGAATCTTCGCACCTGGTCCTCTCATTGCAATGTTGTACATTGCTTCAATCACCCAGAAAATCGCATACGCCCAGCAAGTCCCTATTTAAAAATAAAAATAAAATAGACAATTATTTATAATATAAAAATTAAAATAAGTAAAAAAAAGTTACCTTCATTTACTTGGTCTTGGACTTCACTTAATATTATATTTGTTTTTGTTGACCAATCATGATATTGGATGATATCGTCATGAAGATCCTGAAAAAATAAAATAAAAATAATTAATCAATTAATTACCTTAAAATAATTTATTAATTAGATGATACTCATAATAAATAAAGTTTAATTAATGAAATTCATTTTTTTTAATTGTTTAATAAATTACCATTAATTTATAATTACTTACTAATACTTAGAGTTGGTCATGAGTTAGTGTTAGAATAGGGACTTTCTTAATTCTTAAATTTCTACCAGTCGACTGACCCAATTTACAAGAAAAGACCCTATTGGGATGGCCAAAAAATAATAATAATTGATATTAATTTTATGTTATTTAAATTTAGTTTTAAAATATTTATTAATTTTATACGATTTTACTTTTCATTAATTACATTACTTTACATTATAATTAGAAAGACGTTTTTGTCTTTAGTAATTTAATGATTGAACTATTTTAAGAATATCTTGAGACTAGCTCTTTCTAAAATCTTTAGTTACCATTATGCATTAAAATTTTAGTTTCTATCATGTTGTACCAAATTATAGTTGTTCTACGATTATAACTAAAATTTGATAACATTTTAATCAAATTCAATTTATGATAACTTATAGTACAATATAATATATGAAACACAAATTATAGATAATTATTAATACATATATGAAACACAAATTATCTGTAAGTATTCCCTATAGAAAATGAATTTCTTTTTATTTAAAACTTTTGTTCCAAAGTCTGATGGAT
Source organism: Erythroxylum alaternifolium (assembly GCA_027478495.1). Lineage (NCBI taxonomy): Eukaryota > Viridiplantae > Streptophyta > Magnoliopsida > Malpighiales > Erythroxylaceae > Erythroxylum > Erythroxylum alaternifolium. Next base: position 3,344,666 of record JANIIA010000005.1, on the reverse strand, counting down.
TCATTTCTCCAGTGATCTTCTCTAGGTTGAAAATCCCCTTGGTGATTTGGTCCCTGACAAAGTGCAGATGCACGTCTATATACTTGGATCTCTCATGGAGGACTAGATCCTGACTAAGGTACCAAGCACTCTAACTGTTCGTGTATAATATTGGTGTTGTGATGACTGTGTTGATTTCTTTGAGTATACTTGATAGCCATGCTAGCTCTTTTACTCCTTCAGTAATTGCATAATATTCTGCTTCTGTGGTAGATAGGCTTACAACTGATTGCTGTTGAGATTTCCAGCTGATTGTTGCTGATAGTATGAAAACATATGCTGAAATTGACTTTCTTGAGTCCTTATCTGCTACATAGTCTGCATCCACATAACCACATAAAGATAGATATTTGCATTTTGTTACTTCTGTTTTTGTGAAACATAAACCATAGTTAATTGTTCTAGATATATATCTGAGAACATCCTTGAGCCCTTGCCAGTGTTCTAATCCTGGATTGGCCATGAATTTACTTAGGATACTAATAGCTTAGGCTAGATCAGGCCTTGTGCATAACATAAGGTACATTAAAATTCCAACACCTACATCATAGGGGTAGTGAGCCATTGCCTTCTTTTCTTCTTCTGCTTTAGGACACTTGTCAGAAACCATCTGCAAGTATGAACCTAAAGGAACTGAAGTAGGTTTGGCTTGCTCCATATTAAATTGGGCTAGGATCTTTCGGATGTAGTTTCTTTGGACAAGCCATAGCTTTCCTTCCCTCCTCTTTCTTATAATCTGCATTCCTAGAAGCTTCTGAGCTTCTCCTAGGTCTTTCATTTCAAAATGAGAGCACAATTCAGCCTTAACCTCTTGAATTTTATTCA
>JANIIA010000005.1:3309459-3328704 GCA_027478495.1 Erythroxylum alaternifolium | reverse complement strand
ATTATTCATTAATTAAAATATTGTTATTAATTAATTAAAATATAATTATCAATTAATTAAAATATTATAATTAATTACAATATAATTAATTAAATTATTTTTTATTTAATTACGTTACATTATATTTAATTAAAATATTATTATTAATTAATTAAAATATTTTAATTAACTAATAATATAATTAAAATATTCATAGGGAGGAATTTTCTTGTAAATTTATGTGTGTGTTTTGTTTCTGTCTACGTCTCCGTTTTCTTGTCCTCTGGTTTTAGAAAGAACAAAAATTTTATGTTTCTGTCTCCGGAGTCGGGACAAAAATTGGTAAGGACAACAAGCAAACAAGTCGGGGACAAAATTTTTTCTATCCCTGTCTTCTATCCCCACCTATGAAGACAGCAACCAAACGTAAGGTAAGTAGACATGAGCATACGGTCTGTCACCTCCATTAGAGTAGAAAGATCTCAATTAATGAAGCAGTGAATCAAACTGAGATTTGATAGTTTTCAGACATTGTAGTTCAGGTGGTCTTGTCTCATTCTAAATATCTTATAACTTGTTCTGTATACATTTTGTTGAACCTCAGTTGATCTCCACAAGTTGTTTTGAACTATAAAGAGGTTGTCTTTCAGGAACTGTGAATACTGCTCTAATTCTATCAAGTTGTAGCAGTTGAATCTGCAGCACAATTTCTTAACCTACAGTTGACAGAATAAATCCGATTTTACACAACTCAAACTCTAACTAAGCTCAAAAAAATTGAACTCGAACTGAATTTCAGACAAAAGGGTCTTAATTCTGACTGAATATGTTCGTATGTACAACTTCAGACCAAATTCGAGCTGAAAAATTATAAAACTCAATCCAACATATGTGCTTAAAACTTTTCAGATATGGCCAAGATCCGAACAAGTTCAAACTCATACCAGCTTCTCCGAAACCAATGTTAAGATCGGGTGGAGACTTCTTGTCATCCCTAATTTTATGGTCAATTTGGTCTAGGCTTTTCTTATGTTGTGCACTGCTGTTGGTATGAGAGACCTCTAGCTTTCTGTTATTGTAGTTTCAGTTATGTGATATGTCAGCTTCAGGAGTCCATTTCTTACCTAAGAACATGGAAGCTGCACTAAAGACACCATTCCTGTAGGTTTCTACGTGAAGAACCACAATATAACAAGCTAACTTCCCTTAGCGCCTATTTTAGTAGTAGTAGAAACTAGTATTTTGCCTCATAACTTGATGTGAAATGTATACATTGGAAATATCTATACTCTGCCCCAGTAGCTGCATCCACGAGCTTGTTAGATGTAAAGACTTCCAAAAACTGTTATGAACAAAGGCTCTCAAATCCCATGTACTCCTTCCTCTCAATCTTCTTGATCATATGGTCTATTCCAATCCCACCTGTTTGAAAACCAGTAAACCATTTATATCTGTGAGAATCAACATATGAAGTTTTCTATTATTAATGAGAAACACAATTATTGTCAGATACCTAGTAGTAATGTACTCGCAAAGATTGTAAGAGCAAGAACAAAGATGATTATAGATGCTCTTCCCAATAAACTGATCAGCTTTTTTACCACATGTTGACCAACAAAAGCAGCAACAATAGCTACAGCAAAGAAGTAGAGTGCTGCAGTAAATTTGAGAAATAGTCAGTATAAGGGGGAATTCACTTTCTCGTTCTCACTCTGAATAAACACAAACTTAGAGAAAAAAAGTTTACCATAAGGAACTGGGAAACGTTTCAAAAGGTAGTATTCTATTGCAGACATTGATGCAGAAAATGTCATGGCAAATGTAGCTGTGGCACTTGACACCTGAAGTTTAAGATACGTTATTCCAAGAGCAAATTTTAATTCTTAGGTTCGGATACAGTGCGAAATTGAAATCTTGCCTGCGGTGGGATGCCCATCTCCAGAAAAAGAGGACCCAAAATGAAGCCTCCACCCATACCAAGCATCCCACCAATTATACCAGCCAACAGACCAAGTGCAGAATAAAGAACAAGTTGGTATATTCTCCAATATGTGATTGTTTCTCCTTTTGATGCTATCTTTCTCTGCCCTTTGTAGAGCCCAACTGCCTCATAGGAAGTTACCCCAACAGCTACTGGAATCTGAGGGGGAAGACAAAAAAAAAATAATGGTACTATAAATTTCTTGAAGAACAAGAATGACGAGAATCTCTTATTTTACTAATTGATGTACCTGCATTGTGTTTAACACCCAATATGCAACTGAACAGGTTTTAACGTAATTCTGTGACAAAGGCATAGGCTCTTCATTAGCCTTGATTGGAATACAGAAACCCAAAAGACGGTCTAGCAATACGAACCTTTCCAATCTGCAATCCAAGAATGATCAACCAGACAGCAACTAGAAGTCCAAGTTCTTTCCAGTACACATTCTCAATGATAGAGACCTGAGAGAGAATAGCAGAACAATGTTATAAGAAATCGGAGATCAAGGAAAGACAGTTGTGTACTTACTTCTCCCCTTTTCAAGGCTTCTGTTTGAGTTTCACTAAGGGGGTTTTCAAGAGGAGGCTTGGCCTTCAGTTGTCCATTGTTATCATCTGATTAAGAGAAACTACTTTGTATCAATTATATAAAGAGAAGCATATATATATATGCACTTGATTGGGAAAAAATAACCTTTAGATTCTAACTGTCTCGAGGCCTCCTGAAAATTCAGAATAAGAAGTCAAGAAGCAACCAAATAAATTTAAGTTGGCACCAATACCAAAAAGATGTGCTTAAGGATTAGGGAGGACTAACAGACAACCTTCATGGATTTGGATTCTTTTCTCCAGGTTTCAACACCCTTCAAGAATGATTTGATTGAAGTGGCTAAAAGCAACAAAAAAATGATCAAGAAAGTTTTCCAAGAAAATGAAAGTAAAGACTTTAAATCTTATCAGTACGCAATACCCATAAAGAAAATAATTAGCAGAATAGTGATCATCCAGTCAGCAAAAACCACATTGAGTGCAACCCCGATACATATTCCCAGAACCAACATTGGCTGAAGTAGGAGTGTAAGATCATAGTCAATAATGGGTAAATCAAGCGTAGGATGCCTTAACTTCAAATTGTAGTAAACCGTTGAACCAGCCCCTCCTGTGATGATACCTGGAAGCAAAACCCACAATAGCTTCAGAATATAAAAAAGCACACATGTTGCGATAGAATAAGTTCCTAATAAACCCGCAATAGACTTGATGGAAAGTCTGAATCAAAACACAAAGTACCAAACCAGAGTTATAACGTAGCAATGAACGCATTGGAGTTCTTACATTTTGATATTGCTGCGGATGATTTGGCATCAAATCCGATAATCAAGGTAAGCATGGGAACAAAAATGCCACCCCCACCAACACCTCCTACACTTCCACATGCTGCCCCAATGAATGCAATTATGGTGCCCAACACAATTTTCCACCCAAATTTCATTTCCTGGCAAAGCCAACTTTACAATTTAGAGCCCTTTCAATTACCATCAAAGATGATTGTCACAAAGAACTCATGGTAGAAAAAAGATATAAATGGTCTCAGCTGACTGGAGGTCTAAAATCTATTAGGTTCAAAGCCTTCTAACGTTTTCAAACAGCAACAAAGGCATGCCTTCACTTGAAGAACCACAAGCATATCATACAACTGTATGCAAAACCAAAGGTAATGTACAGGATTTACCGGCCAAACATGTTTGTAACCCAATCGACCTTTCTGGTATAAAAAACTCAGTTCTCTCCTCATTTGATGAGACTCAACCTCTTTGATCCTACTGCTGCTAGAACTTTCTAGACTTATAATTGGATCTGATAGGACAAGTATTAAAGCTCCAACGAGAGAACCAATCATAACTGTCATTAACAGTAAACACAACCGTTTTCCTCCTGCCCGAGCCATCAGCTTCCTTGCTCAATTCAGAACTTTCAACTGAATTCCTGAAAGCAATTCTTGCAAGATCAGGCACAAAGTTTTCCCTAAAGTTTTTATTCCAAGTATAAGAACAATAAAATCTCCCTCCTTAATCTCGCTACTTACCCAACTGGCTCACTGGGCAGAATTGGTAGCCTCACTAGAACTCCCTCCCAAGTCATGCATTATAATCCACATTCAAGAAGTGTAATTTGAGCTTTGAGCGTATCTATTGTATTTCTTATGGAAGTATTCTGCCTTCTTTGGTTGTGTAAAGGGTTATACTTATACGAAAACTGACATTCCTGCTAAAGGAGTACTCTTGGAACTATTTGGAACCACTTCTTCGGGCATAAACTGTTATTCCATCTCTTTAGTATGTCAAAGTTGTCATTGGTATGAAAGAGATTCCACTCATTAAGGAATATAAGCTAACTAGCACTTATTCTGTCTTAATCAATAGTAATCAGAGATTATTAACAAAAGTACAGTGTAGTGTCCACATAATATCATTTCAAGCACATATTCTGCAGCAGAACAAAGCCGAATATTTCGGAGAATATGTGCCCATAAATAGACCCTATGACCAATAAGGCCTTATAACAAAAAACAAAATGCAATTCAGATTTCAGAGCTTGCCATTTAAAAGCTTGAAGAAGCATAAGCTTGTACCAAAAAGTCCAGCCACGTAACTCAGATCAAGATAAAAAGTGGGAATGAATTTGATAAAACTTGTCCATGGCGCATCCATCACAGTCATTCAGAAGCAGTCGTCTGCAAGCAATATGCTTTAGGAAATTTCCTATCTGTTAACTGCTTTTGGATGTAAAATCAAGTAGACCAAGCCTCTAAATAAATCAGATTCCATTGGACACAAATTTATTCCACAAGTCCAGCACGCAATATTGCAATATCTAGTAAGTGTGAAGATGTCTACAACAGCATTTATTCAACAACTTACACAATGTTGCTGTCTCGGCCACCATTTGCAAAAAAATTCTCTCCATGTTTTGATTCCCTGGGGAGGACAAAAGTAGAAAGCTCTCTAGGTAGAGACAAATGCTTCATTCTTCTTGCTTGCCAAGCCATAAATGAAGTCAAAGAACAAGTGAACAACTAATTGCTAGTGTCAAACCATAATTGGCACATCGGAAAAGAACTTAGAGGCAGCATTAATCGTACACGCCTACAATCCCATATTCATTAAACTTTCTATCAAGCATCTCCGTATAGAGCTCTTCAAACATGCATTCAGTAGCAAATTTTAAAACAAAGCACAATCATGTTACTTCAACGGGCTATTTATCATACATGGTCTCACATCAAATGAAGATCAACTACAAGTCACTGCTACCTCATCATTCACGAAAATGTAATTGAAGCAGCTGCCAGAATCAGGAAAAACTACGAACTTTCATTGCCATAACTTAACAAAACTCAGTTACAAACATAAGAACGGCAACATAATTCTAGAAAAACACTAGACCTCAGCATTCAAAGGCCTCTCCTTTTTGGCTTTAACTTGGTTTTTTTTTCTTGGCTTCTTCACACAAAACCATCCGTTAATTGGGGCCTCTCACCTTCTTCACTCTCTTCACCATTACCACTACTCTTTTTCTTGTCTCCAATCTCCAATCCTGTGAATTCATCACCCAAACAATCGTTCCCTTTTTCCCTCTCCTCCAATTCGCCGCCGCCGCCACCAACCACCAAGACCTCATCTCTCCCCTCCTCCACCACTCCGCCGCCCTTATCCGCCACGCACGGCCCTCCCGCAGCCATCTCCGCCGCACTCTCATCGATACCTACCAACGCATCCGACTTTCCCGTTTCCAGCGGCGCTCCGACGACCGAGTCCGGCACGTCCCTATCCTCAGGCCAGGGGTCGTGAAGGCAACCTCCCCCGTCTTCGTCGTCTGAGAAGATGGATGTGGCGCGAGAATTGACGGCGGTGGCCGCCCTCAAGAACGCTTCTTTGATGGACTCCGGCGGCAAGGCGCAATCCTCGAGGCCGGCGTCTTCCAGTAGCGGTGGGATGACCTTCTCCAGTATGCCGCCGATGGACTCTTGCTCTTTAGCGGCCTCCATGAAAAAGAAAAAGCGCTTGTTGCTTATGGAGCTTTCGAGTGTCACATTAGATAAAATCTTTACGTAACATATTCTGTTAAATCTTATTTACAAATTTACAGAGAGAATAAAAATTTTAATAAGATTTAGTCAGAATTTTAATAATAAAATAAAATATTATTCTTTAAAATATAGGTTTATAACGAAATAAAATAGCTAATAAATTTATGCAGATTTGGAGCAATCTATACAGAGAGGTAACGGAGCTATTTTCTTTTATTTCTTGGCATATTTGGAATTCTAGGAATGATTTTCTTTGAAATTCTAAGTATATCTCTCTCAAGCAACTAGTTTTTAATGTTATCTCTTAGAACGGAAGTTGACGGAGAACTCACGAAAAGTGCAACATTTAGCAGGCCCAATTATACCTATTGTTGCAAGTGTAATTGGAAGCTTGCAGTCTTTTTTATCGAACCATGGCTAGAGTTTATTTGCTGATGCTGCATTATTTCAGAACGAAGGTTGTTCAGAATTTGGGGGTGTTATTGAATCTGCAAAAGGGTCCTAGTTCAGGGCAATTTAAGGTTTTGTTGATGGTGTTTATGAGCCTAATATAGCAGAGGCTATTGCTTGCAGGTCAGCTATTATTTATGCATCACAACATTTGCCTGATAATAGTGTTGTCTATACGGATTGTCAACAATTTGTATCTGCTTTGCATTTCTCTACTTGGGATAATTCTTCTTTTGATTGTCTAAGATTACAGATTACTACTTATTGTAAGATCTAACATCTGAGATGGATTAGGAGACATTTGAATAGAGCTGCTCATGAATTAGCGTGAGCTTCAATTCTTTTTTTCCGATTTGTTGTATGGGAAATTATTCCGAATGTAATTTCTTCATTTTATAATCTTTAATAAAGTTGGTTTTTGCCTTCAAAAAAAAAGAAATAGAATAAAATTGAATGAAAGAGAATGTTTCATATTAAATTCATTCCAACTTAAATAATAAAAATAAAAATTTTCTAATTTGAAAGGTTTACGATAAAATATAAAATAATAAATAATTTTACATTATATTATATTATAAACATTTCATCTAAACAATATTTTATTATATTATATTATGAACCTTTTCATTTCTTTCAAACAATAATTTTTAATATTACGTCTATTTATATTTCATTCTATTATAATTCATTTCATTTCATTCCATTCTATTAAAAAATATCTAACCAAATATAACCTTAAACACAATTAAGTCAATTTTGAAAAAGTTAATAAAGGGATGGTACTGGGCCGGAACAGATCCGAGAAAGGATGACATTTGACACGATTAGAATTAGCCCGAAATTTTTCAGAAGAACCTTGGCTGAGACCTAAATGAACCTACTAATTTAAATTTTCATTTATTTTAAAATCAAACAAAATGATGTTATTTATACTTAATACATTCAAGTTCGAATATCTAAACTTGGGCTTAAGCTAAGTTCGAAACTCGAACAAGCTCAAGACTCCATCTCCATGCCTGAAACCAAATGTTTATGATTAATTTATATAAATAAAGCTGAAATTGTCTCACTTAAAATTTTTACGCCTCATAGTTGAATAAATATATTGATTATTCAATTTATAAATAAAAATAAATTAATTAATTTTTACATAATAATTTTCTTTTTAATTAAAATTTAAAATTTAAAATTTTATTCAATCTTTATCCGATTTTATAATAATCTAATATTGGTTAAATCTTTTAAATCTTAAACGTCTTATTTTATCGATTTAACGATTAATCTCGTTTTTTATCCGATTTTATAATAATCTAATATTAGTTAAATCTTTTAAATCTTAAACGTCTTATTTTACCGATTTAACGATTAATCTCGTTTTTAAAACATCGGTAAAGAGCATAACATGTCATTCCCCATGGAACATGAAGCAAAATGAATCACCAAATCCAAAGATTGAATACAACAGAGAACCCTTTCATAAGGAAATTAGAAAACCAATATGACTCACATATGATACACTACTGATTTCATGACTATGCATGATTCTAACCCCCTGTTAAGAAACTTTATATATGAAGTAGAAGCATGTAAGATGGAAGTCGTTTCCGCCGGTTGAATCGGCAAGAAAATTCTCTTAACATTCACATCCTGTAGATCTTTGCTGTCGTCCCCCGCTTCCGACATCAATGGTGTCAGGGAGGTATCTGCTCATTACAAATAAAAACATTCAAAACAAACAATTATTGAAAAGCCTGAATCTGATAACACCCAAAAGCAGAAGTATTGATGTGACCGGAAAGCTTCGTTGAAGCTGAAGATTGGCAACAACGAGAATCCCTTAAAAGGAAGGCAGCAATGAATGCAAGTTTAACTTACATGTCTTCCTCAGGCTCATTCTTAAGTGCATTTTTGGCTATACACTGAAAAGCAGCATCCACGTTGAATCCTTCTTTTGCAGAAGTCTCAAAGTATGGTATGTTTCCTTTAGAGGCACACCATGCCTTGGCCTTCTTCTCAGAAACCTGCAACCAATCACAAGGATAACTTTTACACACAACTAGATTGAAACAAATGCGTCAACACCTTCAAGAATAAAGATAACATCTTTTGTCCCAGATATGCCTATGAGGAGGAGGTTGTTTCTTCTATCCCAAATCGATTATCATATTCTCGGATTAAGGATTCCAAAATTATCTCAAAGGTAAAGGAAAAAGGACTATACCACTCGGCTATTGCCACCATCAACATCTATTTTGTTACCCAACACGACAAATGGAAAGTTTTCGGGGTCGGATGGACTAGCCTGCAGATTAGTTACACAAATCAGAACTTCCAATCATTGTTAAGAATTTGTACAACATGCGTCCAACTAAAGGATCAACAGCCACCTGAATCAGAAACTCTTCTCGCCAATTATTAAGATTATCGAATGACTTCATCACATTCACATCATAAACAAGGACACAGCAATCTGCACCTCGGTAGAAAGCCACCCCAAGACTTTGAAACCTCTCCTGCCCAGCAGTATCCCAAATCTGCATAGACGAATAGCAAGTCACAGAAATGAATAACTTGCTTGTAAACAAACAGTACTTCAACTCAAGTCACGTTAGGGCAACAACAATTATGACTCTATCCACAATAGAAATACCTCTGGAGATTTCACAACATATTCTCTTTCAATAATCAGTTCCACAAATACCTAAATAACAGCTAAAATCACTCAAGAAATTGCGTCTCAATGAATTGTATCAAGCAATCATGGTAAATAAACATAGTTTCTACTATGCTTCAATTAATCCAAACCAATAATTGGCATTACCAATTTATTTCCCATGCTTCTACCATTGTCATGCCAACAGCATTCAACTGAAACATTACTCATTCTTCTGCATCATTTTTTCCTACTTTCCAAACACAAGGTACAGAACTTAGACCACACATAGACATAAACCACAAAAGAGAAGTCCATGACCACATATGATTAGCATTCATCTATATATACATGGACATGGCCTCAAAATTTTGTACCTTCTAGTTGTTACATGCTAAACTGTCACCTTTCTTCCCATATATGCATTCCATTCCTCATCATCCTCATGATCATCATGAGTGATTATTCAGATCATAACATAGCCACCCAAATAAGGAGCAAACTCCTCTATATAATGTTCAAATTAAATAACCTCGAAATATTATCACCTAATATCCATTGGTTAAACCCAAAAAGAAAATCTGAAATTGTAACCTGCAATGTGAACAACCTATCCTCGAACTGGACTTCTTTCGTTAAGAAATCAGCGCCAATAGTTGCCTTGTATTGATTACTGAACTTTCGATTCACATACCTAGAAAACAAACATTTACACAAATTGAAATAAAAGAAAATTACCATAAAACACTGAAAATATCTAACAAAATTCAGAGATTTGAGAAGAAACACAATTGACGATCTGGGTTTTGGAGATTAATACTGGTTCATTAGCGATGTCTTGCCAACCCTGTAAAACGAATCCAAAAAGCGATAATTTAGCAAAGAACATGCAAAAAAATCGTAAATTTAGAATATAAACCAAACTAAAGAGAATTTCAAAAATTCAAAGTACCCGCTATCACCGAGGATTATGACCTTCAAAAGCATGCGCCTACGAGAAGCCATTGATTGAAATCTTCGAGCAACTTCGTTTTTCTGTTTCTAGTTTGTAGAGTTTGAAATTTTCACAAAACTCTTAGAGAGAGAAACACATAGAGAGATTGTTGGCTTTCTATTTTTGCCAGAAATAAAATAAGCGATTTTTTTTCGTATGTTCACAAAAAAAGTTATTAAATGAGCTTTTATTATGGACAGATATTTTGTACTATTTATTTATTGTGTTCCTATCATATTTTATTAAATCTCATTTACACATTTACGTAAACTCTACTATAAATATATGAATGAGATTAAATAGAACAAAATTGAAATAGAGTAATTGGAACAAAGGATTTAATAGCTTTAATGATAAGAATATGCTTTGAACATTCCAATTTTGAAAATAAAAAATTGACTTAATGATTAAAATATTAGAAAATTCTTTTAATTTTTAAAATTCTTAATAAATTTATTCTAATTTTCAGTTTTATAGAATTTTTATTTTTCTTAAAATTTGGTTAAAAAAATAACAAAAAGTCAAATACATTGAAAATAGAGTGATCAAATGTCACTAATGTAATAACTCAACTTTTAAATCCGACCAGAACTAATTAAATTTAAATTTAGTTCAAATTTAGTAGTTTATTTGAATCGTTTTATAAATAACATTTAATTAGTATTTTATTTTTATATTTTGATAAAAGTGTAAGAGAAAGGGTATTTTTGAGAAAATTAAAATTAAAAAATGTTTAAAAAATTTTAAAAATTAAGGAGTTTTTTAAAATTTTCTTAAAATATAAGAGGGATTTATGTCTTTTTTTGAACAATTAGTTATCCTTTTAATAAAAACCGAATAAATCATTAGAAACATTTGATAGTTTAATTAAGTGCTTTAAATAAATCACTTAATCTTCAACTTGCCATCTACTTATTTTAGGACAAAATCCTTAATACAAATGTAGTTGTACAAAGTGAATATAATAGGAAAATGTTGTCAGTTGAGCACATGATAAAATAATTTGAGGTTTGTTCCTAAAACTTGGGAACTTGCTGGTGTTGTAAAAGTCATTAAGTTTAATGATTACTAATTATTGTGTCAAAATCTAACCTTTTGGCTTTGCTCATGTCATTCTCCAATAAATTAACACTAACATGGGCGACGAACTTGCTGTCACAACACATCAACTAGTGCTAATCTACCTAATACTTTTCTTCAACCTCACAACCTGGATTTGCAGTCAACCACATGCAAAAACACTATGATACAAAAGCTCTAGGATTGACAATAAGTCCCGGTTCGAGTTAAATCTAAATAAAATTTTTAAATAAACCCAAAAAAACTTAAATCTTGTTAAATCTAAACTTGAGTTTAATTAAAGTTTTATTTATTTAATATTTTTAAATTATTTTTAAGATTTATTGAATCAGAGTTAGATCTAAATCAATTTTTAAAATAAACTAAAAAAACTCAAATTTTGATTGAATTGTAACCGTTGAATCTATACTCGAGTAATTAAAGTTTTAAACTTTTTCATGTTTTCAAACTACTTTTGGTACTTGTTAGGTTGAAGTTTGATTTGAATCAACTTATTAAAATAAACTAAAATGAAAACTCAAATCCTAATCGTATTAAGAATAAGCTTAATAAAGCTTTAAACTTTTCCATTTTTTCAATTTGTTTTCGAGATTTGACTATAAACTTGAATTCAAACTTGAGCTTAATAAAGTTTTAAACTTTTTCATGTTTTTAAAAGGTTAAGTTTTTGATATTTGACCGTCGGATTGGGCCAAAATACCAACTTTAAACTGGAGCAGTTGGTTAATTATCTTGATCTTTCATTTGATGATATGCAATCCAGGTTGGCATGTTCTCAGGAATCAACAAACAGTAGAAGAAAACATCAGTGCCAAAATAAGCTGTTTCGAGGTCAGAAAATAAATCAAAGAAAAGAAGATTAGTGCCTAATTAAATACAATAATAATACTACACCATCCTCAAATCTCCCTAGTCCTGCATTATCAAATCACATCCCTAAGTGGTACTAAATGAACCTGGCTCTGTTGGTCCAACCAAAACTGATTTCTCTTTACAATGTTGGGAACCTAGAATGAATATTCAATATTGCAAACCTCATCAATCCAGCTAATTTTAGTCAAGCCACAAGTGAACTAGATAGCATTGAAATTCAGCAGAGTAGATTAAATCCAGAGCAAGGTATCGAAACATGTACGTAAAGAACATGTTTCCGATTGTCACGAGCTCGGATGAGAGTCTCTGGCATTCTTCTCAACTCCCTGGCTATCCTTCTCTTGTGTAGATTGTCCTTCGGTGCTTGAACTAGATGGTTGCAGACCAAACTCACTGGTTGGCACACTGTACTCACTGCTAACAAGCTCTTGGCTTTCTAGTGCAATCTTCTTGAAGTTCTTCAGATCTTCCTTATATTGGCTAGAGCTGTAATCTGAGCTTCCACGAGAGCTGAATGCCATGCTTTGTCCAGGCAGTATTCCATCACTTAATTCATCTAGAGGTATATTTCCTTCGAGAGCTCGGACTATCTGTTTCATACAGCAGCAGCAATATAAGGATCTTTAACCAGCATAATGACTTTGGCAGTTCAGTTTTTTGTATATAGGGATAGCGTAATCACTTTAGGATGCTTCTGATATACAATAAAGAGACTCAAATGATTATTGGGCGTGGGTGTCCGAGCATCTCCAGAAAGGAAATGTGGTTAGCTAATGGCACTGTAGTTGGTGTTAAACTAAGGACTAAATCCATTCAACTTGATGTTTGAAAGACTAGGAGCTACCTGGCTCATTGATGGTCGAAGTCGTGCTGAATGACGTACACAAGCTGCTGCACAACAGATCATCCGTTTCATTTCAAAGGAATCATAGTTCTGCAATTTTGAATCAACAAGGGCATTGTAGTTTTCATCTTCCAGAGCTTGCTTCATCAAAGGTCTTGCCTGAAAATTTAAGTATACCTTTATTTATTTGTTTAATCAGCAACAAGGCTGCAAAGGTATCAAAGGATATCTTTCAACCTGAGGTTGAATTGGCAACTCAACTTCTCCCGAAATAACATGATCCAGTATTGTCTTGTCAACATTGATTCAGCAAATTCCTTTTGATTGTCATGTTAATGATCAAAATGGTACAAATTCTATACTCTCAGATTATATGTGATTATAGTCCTCTTGGCTCTTGTACTATTATAAACTAGAGTCAAGTACTTACCCAATCGACTATACTTTCATCGAGAAAAGATTGAGTTCTATCAACAGGTCGGTGGCCAGTTATCAACTCTAGAAGCACAACTCCAAAGGAAAAGACATCTGACCTATCTGTAAGCTTCCCAGTAGAAGCATATTCTGGAGCCATATAACTACAACAGAAGAAATTGCATACAGAAAAACAGTTCAAGAAACATCTCTGCAGTTAATAACATTAAACATGAGAATTCCGAACCATAAGCTCTTTTTTAAATTATTTATGAGATCAAACATCTAACTGGTCCATGATTGTGTGCATGTAAAGCATGGAAGGTTTTCTTGTTCTCACCCAAAAGTTCCCATCACCCTAGTCGAAACGTGAGTGTCAGTATCTAACGAATGTTTTGCAAGTCCAAAATCGGCAACCTGAGAGAACGAGATGCAAAACATTCAAGATGAAAGAATTCTTAAAGTTGGCATCCAATGCATTCAACACGTAATCTGAAGTACCCCCAAATTTTCACAAAATGCGAAGGCGAGAAGAAAGGAAAGAGAATGGTTCTCTTCGACAATCACAAGCTCTATCGACATTTTTAAACACATCCCAAAGAGATATCCAATAGCTCATAAGATACAGGCAGCACGTGAAGTTCATGATCGAATTAATTAGACCTCATAAACACAGAGGATCAACTACCTTAATAGTTTTCTCTGGGAACCGAATAAATGCTAAAAGATAACTGAGCAATTTACTCATAAATCTTGTTTGTAGTGTAGCTTACCTTAGGTTCAAAGCTATAATCAAGAAGAATATTTGCTGCCTTAATATCGCGGTGTATGATTTTTGGATGACCTGAATATGCATATGCCAGTTAGGATTATAACAAGTTGGTGACAATTTAATCTTGAAACGTCTCTAGCAATTAGTTCACTAAGCATTCGTTTAAAGAATACTCACAGTCCTCATGCAAATATGCCAATCCCTTTGCAGCGCCAATGGCAATTTTCATTCTGGTCGACCAGTCCATAGTTGGCTTATCTTTTCCTGCAATAGAATTGATATTTGAAAATTGAGTAACATCATAATATCGAATTGCATTCATAAATATGTTTGTATTCCAAGTTATACAATCCTGTGTTTCTCAATCTTTATGCTGTAGATCTTGAGAACTTCTAGTAAGATATCATATTTCATAAATAAGCGGAATCAAATTAGAATGTGGGAATCAGGACAAAACACAGAGGTATAAGATAGGCCAATATCTTCCACATATTTCCATTGTTAACGTCATAAATTTTTCAGCGAAAGGATGAATTAG
This sequence comes from Erythroxylum alaternifolium, assembly GCA_027478495.1. Classification (NCBI taxonomy): domain Eukaryota; kingdom Viridiplantae; phylum Streptophyta; class Magnoliopsida; order Malpighiales; family Erythroxylaceae; genus Erythroxylum; species Erythroxylum alaternifolium. Next base: position 3,314,034 of record JANIIA010000005.1, on the reverse strand, counting down.
TTATCCACTCAGATAATTTATTGCATAAGATGATGTAACAGAGAAATCTAATCAAAGAAAAAGAATCACCATGTAAATGAAATTCCAATGTGCTATTTGGAACAAACTCATAAACAAGCATCCTTTGTGCTCCAGTAATGCAGTATCCAACTAGTGAGACAAGATGTCGATGATGGACACGGCTAATTATCTCAATCTCTGCCCGGAATTCACGTTCTCCCTGTCCACTCCCTGCTTTGAGCTGCTTAATTGCAACCACCTTACCATTAGACAGGACACCTTTGTGAACATATCCAAAACCACCCTGACCAAGAAGGTTGGCATCAGAGAAATCATCAGTTGCTGTTGCTAGCTCTTCAAGGGAAAATGTATTCTGTGAGAATCCAACTTCAATTCCAGCAACCGACAATTTTTCAGAGTCCAAACGCATCCGTGCTGAAGGAGGTCCAGGTGGAGGTGAGCCAAACGGTCGAAACAATGGAGGAGTCAGTGCCATTAACAGGAAAGGGAAAGGCTTTCGCTGCAAATGTCAGTTTATATTCCATACCTGGAGGAATGCTTTGCTGCCAATATTGGGGTGGACCAACTTGAAGTTTGTCTGAGATATATAGGTCAAATCAAAGTTTAAGGTGCAGTATTATCCTTATAAACTGGTTACAAAGGACTATTATACTCAAGGAAAAAAGGACAATAAAACATGAAAAACCATAAATAAGAAAAGCAAGCTGTTATGAAACAAAGACTAGAAGCGAAGTCATCCCTCAATTAGACGCAAACTAGATAAATTCTAGTTAAAGTAACGCATTTAAAGTGTAAGAAGAACCAACTCACTACATCTCCCAACAATGCCAGAATCCAAATCATTCCCACAGTCAAAAGAACAGATAGAACATAACTAACCGGGAAAGCTGAAAACTTTTTTTAGCAAAACAATAAAAGAACTAATCTTTTTACACCCCCGTTGAATTCACCAAGCACCTGGAACGAAACGGTCAACTCCAAAAGAGAGAACAAAATTTGCATAAAATTTATGGCCAAAGACTGCACCTTTTGGTCCTGACGAAGGCACATCTCCTGAGAGCGTCTCTGCAGCTTTTCTCTTCTTCCTCCGGTAGAAAAACACGAATATTCCAACAAATATCAGCACAATCACAGCCCCTAACGCTAGCCCCACTATCAACCCCGCCAAAGCTCCCGGAGGCAGCCCCTTCTTCGGAGGACCAAACGGGGGGGTGGCTACGCCGGGCGGAGGAGGCGATGCCAACACTCCGGTCCCTCCTCCGCCCGGAGGAGAAGCTGTTGTATTAGAGTCTAACGGTGGTGCAGGAGGAGAAGCCAATGAGTCGTTTCTAGGCGTCGGCGGAGGAGGTGGTGACGTCCCCGTTACCGGGGAGGGCGCGATCGACATCGCGGGCGAAGCTCCGGCGAGAATATACTAAAACGTGTTGAAGAGAGAGAGAGAGAGAGAAGTAGAAAGTTTATAATAATAATAACAAAGAAGTCGAAGGGGACGTTATCAGAGTTCACACACACAGCCACAGGTTGGTCGAACAGGTGACGACTGAGAAGTAAGAAGTGTTAGAGACGGACCACTGTGGATCCCACTTTGGACTCCTACTGTGGACCCCACCTGCCACCTTCGTCCCTTTGTCTGAGCTCATTACTACTGCACATGCTTGAATTTTTGTTCTTTTAGTTTTATTATTCTTTTTATGTAAAAAGAATTAAGGAATATTTCTACAAAAAAGGAATAAAGGAAGATAATATAAATAACACCTTTTTGTCAATTTTTTAAAATATTGGTGTTTTGATCATTTAATAAGTTTGGCCAATTTTCACATATTATTACAATTTTTGGTATATAAAATTATAAGCAATGACAATTATAATAACAACATGAGGTATAAATTTGTTGAGTCTTAAGAGGTCCAGTAATATACAATCTTACTCTTAATTAATCGCATGATTATTTTCAAATAAATTTATAAGTAATAAAATAAAAATAACATGTATTTTAAAATTAAGGAAACTTAATTTTTTATTAAACTTGTTCATTTCATTTTTTGTACTTTGAAATTTACTATCTATTTTGGTGCAATATATTAATATTTATTTATCAATAATTTCAATAAAATAAAATAATTTAAATTTTAATATTTTAGATAAAAATACATGTAAATTTGAAGAAATATGATGAAAATTTAATATAAAATAAATAATATTTTTAAATTAAAATTAAATTAAAATCTTTACTGTATTTAATCTTATATTTTACTATAACTTATATATTAATATTTTTTCTCTTTTTTTCTTCTTTTTAAAAAGATTATTCACTCAACTCAAAAGGGTAATAATTATAGCCTTTTTTATAGGCATTTGAATGCAAAAATGTGGAGTAGAATTTTTTTTTAATGCATAGCCTTTCATTCCTACCAAACCATGAGACTCTTTATGTGTATTGGTGATAGGAAGTCAAAGATGTTTAGGAATTCACAATTTGATTTGATTTGCTCGTGTTCATACCACAAAATGGAATTTCTTAAAACAAAAGAGTGCGAAACCAATTATTTTATTTATTTATGAAATTTCTATATAAATATCTCATTTTTTTTTATTTGTTAAAAAAATCTATTTAATGTTTCTAACTTAGTTTATGGTAAGGGAAAAGAGATTATAATGTCTTATTTACTTGACGCTATTATGAACAATTATAATTTGGTTACAAAAATATTAAAATCAAATTGATCCATTAAAATGCAAATTTTCATAATTTTTAAAAAGGGTATTTTTGATTTTATAAAAGGATTATTTACAAAATTTTCATTTTTATTTAAGGTAATGTTGAATAATTTGACAATGATTGTAGTATGCACTAAAAGGAAATTCCCTTATGTTCCCTATACCAATATTTATATAATTTTTATTTTCATTTTCTTAATTTTGATAATGTTGAATATTCTCAACGTGATCATGGTTATGCATTTAAGGAATTTTCCTTTTTCACTTATTAACTACTAATTTGAACCCTTATTAATTATAGTTTGGATACAATAGTAAAAATGGAGGAATTGTTGTTGATCGTAAATATCTTGCAAGTTATGTCCCAAAATGGTTGATTGCAATATTATATAATTAGGGTATAATTTTGATCAAAATCGCGCTTAATCTCGTATTATAAATGGATGAAAATACGAATCAGATTATGAAAAGACTAAACCAAATTCAAATTAATCAAAATTTTAAATTAAATTTAAATTTAGTGAAATTGATTCAAATGTTCATAATTAATTTAGATTTATTTAGATAAAATAATACGATTTATTATATTAATCAAAATTTGAGTTATTATTATTATTATTATTATTATTATTATTATTATTATTATTATTATTGATTTATTTTTTCTCATGTCTTTTCTAATATCCCATAATTCATTTTAAAGTATTTTGAATTGTTAAATAAAATGCATAAGTAGTACTTTTTTTTAATGTTAACATTTCATTCCTTCTAAGTTGGGATGATAATTGGCTCCAAGTTCGGCCTGAAAACTTTTGCTCAAGTTCAAACCGATTCTAAGTTCAATTGGGCGTGAAACATATGATTTGAGTCTCAACTTGATCGAGTTTGAGTAGTTTGGGGTTCAATCAAAATCAAAATTTAGTTAAAATATTTTGTTTTTTAATTTAAATTTTAAAAATAATGTTATTTTATTTAAATGATTTCGTTTTGAGTCATAAAATTTAAGTTTTAGGTCGAATTCGAACTTAGCAAAAAATTAAAATAAAAAATTTTAAAATCTGATCAAATCATACAAAACCTATTAATTTAAGAGCAAATCAAACTGGATTTAATTGCCGCACCATTACAAGATTGCACGTGAACTTCTTGTGATATTTTTGTTTGTTGTCCGATTCCATAGGAGCAATCGAGGTCGACGAGAACACGTGACTTTTGCAAGCTTTCGTGTGCTTTGTTCTTAGTTCTTAGCCGTCCCTTTTGCTTAAAACTATAATTTTTACTTTTCAGTGGAACACGCACAAGAAAATGAGAGTTTTCACGCGGGAAGTCACTATCGAGTGATAGAGTATTTTATATTGGTTAAATATAAAAATTTTAAAAAATTTATAAGTAATAAAAATCAATTATCTAAATGATTAATTTTAGTCATTTTGATAATGATTAACTTAGGGCCAATTATTATTAGTGATGTAACACCCCACTCCCGCTGAACTCGAACCCGATATTGACAGTGATACCCGAGTCCGTACCCCGCGAGGGTGACGTGTCACATCACTTCACTAAACAAAAGTCGGTATAAAATTTTTTTGTAAATTCTTTACACTTGTCACTCATGTGGGCCCACTTTTTCTTTTTGAAACATTTTTACACCACATACACATACTCTTAGTGACAAGTAAGGAAACCATTGCAGACGCGAACTGATCCCGACCTCTATCATTGACTTGTGCGCAGTAAGTCTACTCCCGTCGCCTAACGAGGTATTCCTCTGAATCCTGAAAAATAATTGCAAATTTTGGGTGAGTTTTGCGAACTCAGTGAGGAACCATCATCGAT
>JANIIA010000005.1:3170886-3188610 GCA_027478495.1 Erythroxylum alaternifolium | reverse complement strand
CATATATGAATGCATGCATATGTCACTGTACACTTATACACTCCTATTCATGGCAATTGGTGAGGGGATGTTACAAGTGAACTCTATAATTTACCTATATTAAAAATTCTAATATAGTATCAGAGTAAGTTTGGTTCACATTATTAATTTCTCGGTTGTCCGTCAAAATGTGTAGTCTCAACAGTCCGGCCCAATTATCGCGTGTTTATTTCAAGTCACAACTGGATGTCCAGTTCCAGTTGCACTTGGGGAGAGTACTAGAGTATTTCATATTGACTAAACATGAAAATGTTAAAGGATTTATAAATGATAAGGGCCAACTATCCAAATAACTAGTTTTAGTCATTTTGACAATAGTTGACTCAAGCTCAATTCTTGTTAGTGGACTCTACATTCTACCCATATTAAAAATTATAATAATGAGAAGTGACATTTTTGTATTTAAATCCTTGGAACATCCTACATTATAACCAATACTCCTTCATCTTAAATTTAATTATTAAAATTTAAATATATTTGGTGAAAATTATAATTAGTTTTATATTTAATATATTTTTTATACGTAATGATATATATCATCACTAACACTCAATTAAAATCTCGCTAAAGTGCGAGATCTTGGAACGTAATGATATAATTTTCTTAAATTATATTTGTTGTTCATGTTTTTTTTAAATTTATAATCACTTTAATTAACATTTTCATAAATTTCTCAAATCTTAATTTTTATGTAATGAAAATACAAATATCTTTTTAATATTATATGATATTCTAATTATAATTTTCATTTTGATAATTGACACGTCTATCATTTAACATAATTTAACTTAAAATGATATAAAAATAAGGGTACATTATCAAAAAATAAAAAGTGTGTGAATTCTCTTTATTATAATAAACAAAAAAAGTATTATCAATTCTAATAATAAAAAATAACCCTAATAATTTAAATATTCTTTAAACCTTCATAAAACTAGTCTTTCATCAACAATTAATTAATTATGTAATAAAAAATTAAATTGCACATTTTAATTTATCAAAAATAAATTTTTTTAAAAATCACTAAATATTTATTTAAAGCATTTTTTTCTTAGTCTAAGTAAGAATACCCATTAAAACTTGGGAGATAATTAGAGTTTTGAATAAATTTCCAATTTAATAATTCAACAACTCTTTTAGAAAATTATTTATGTGAAAAAAAAAACAATGATTCCCATACATGAAATTTAGAAGCATAAAGAGTCTCGGAGTGGAGAACAAAAAGTGAAAAAGCCGGACCAACCAACAAGTCTCTAATCATTTCTGTCCATACTCAATCAAGTGCATCTTAATCATTGAATCCTGCTAATGGACCAATCACAATCCTGCTCAGAGCGGCTAAGTCTCCTTCTTTTATAATTACTCAATTACTATTCATCCATTTTAGTAAATTATTTAATAAATTAAGTTTATTTTAATTATATTTATACTTGAGTCTAATTAAAAAATCTAGATTTAAATTAAACTGAGTATATAATGTTCCAAATCAAATCTTACATATATAATTTGTGTGGGCACGCATGAGCGCTCGAGTTTGTGTGTGTCTATGTGGCACATGCGTGAGCCTTTGAGTGAGTGCATGTGTGAGGAAGGGGGGTGTGGAGATCAAATCTTTTATACCTATTAGCTTATACTAACTTTATTCCACGAGATCGAATCAAATGCATGAGTTCGCCTTTGAGTGAGTATGCGTGCGAGGGAGGAGGATGTGGAGATCAAATCTTCTATATGCACCAACCTAGACTAACTCTGTTCCATGCGATCTTATCCTAAAAAATATATGAATGAGATCGCGTGAAATAGAATTAGTACAAGTTAGTAGGTACAGAAGATTTTTTTTTTCTGAGAATATGAGCCTGCCTACTTGTGTGTGGTCAATTAGACTCATAATTACTTTTTAAAAATCCATTTAAATAATATTTATAGTTTCAGGTCTATTCACCATTTACATCAACATACTCAACGCTTATCTTGATCATACAATTGCAAGATTTGATCCACATGTACTTGTTTTTAACACACAAGTGTAAAAACTGCTCCACATGCATTTAATAGTGTAAACAAGTGACATGAAAAAAAAAAATCATTAAAGAAATAAGCTCATAAGGGCCAAATATAGAGTCCATATAGCTAAGGATGCTGAATCAACAAGCACATGGACTCCCTATCTTTATTTCTGGCACTTGTCCAAATTTCACTCGTACCAACTTAACACTGGCCCCATCTTTTGTTGTCACCAGTCTTGTCTTATGTAAGTGGAAACACATAATGTGTGAGATTGGTAGTTGTAATGTAAACAATTATCTTATAAAACCATATATTAACAAAAATTATATTTTATCATATATTTCTTAAAATTATATTTCAAATACAGGATTAGAGGACTTGTTCAATCATGATAGAGACTGACTGAGAAATGCATTATATGTTCATGAGATGTTTAATGTAGTTAGTTTGGAAGCACTGAGTCTCATAAATTTATAGCATTGATTATAAAGTTGGTGGAATAAAACTTGAGAAATACATGTAGATTGCTTTACATAAAAAGGGAGAAATTATATATTTTATATTCATGTTAGTTAGGATAAAAATTTATAATGATATATTTAATCAAAGGATTAATAACTTGAACTTTTCAATTGCAGCAACAACAACGATAACGACAATAACTTAGTAAAAATTCCGCTGATACAAAGTCTGAAAAAGTTTAGTAATACGCAACATTACCCTTAATTGATAAAAATACTATTTTTGAATGACTCACACCTTCTTGTTTGCACATTTTAAAATATATTTTTATGTTTCAAAATAATTAGGAAATTTTTTATATTATTCAAAATTTTAAATCTTTTTACCAACGACTCTGTATTAAATTAATTTGATAAATATTTAATAAAAATATAAGTTTTTCCATTAATTTTGAAATGTATGAATGAATTTTTTTAAAATATAAATAATAACTTGGCCCATCAAAAAGCTGTTTCACTTTATTGTTTTGAAAGGGGTCATGTGTAATGAAATGCATTAAAAAAAAGATTGTAATGTATCCCAATAAAAGGACACATACAGGTTGTAAAGTTTCTAATTTATAAAAATATTTTCCTCATATTAAATTTCATGATTAAGCATAAAAAATCTTTAAAAATTCAAAAGTAGTTCATTTTACTTCAACCTTCGTTTATTGATTATATAAAAACTTGAATTATTTTCAAATGGGTTGAAAAAAATTGGGAGTTACTTGCAAATCCCTTTTATTATTCTATATGCATTTCAAAATTAAAAGATTTATAACATTTTTAGATTTTTAAATATGTGATATTTTTAATATAATTAATGTTTTGAATTTAGTATCATATTAATTAAAAATGAAATAAATTTGACTTATACCTTTTTTTACAGAAGAATCCGCAGTCGCTATCTTTTGAATGTGCATTAAATAAATCTCGGAATTGACGCAATAGCATGTAAATCATGACAATTGGGTACTCCGCATTAGGCAAGTCTTGTACAACAAACTCGATCAAGAGAGCGTAAATAGGGGATTCGAACACAGGATCTTTTAACCCCATACTTCCTGCTCTACCAACTCGACTACTCCTAAAAGGCTACTTATACCATTAAAACATATTATAAAATTTTGTTATTACATATTATACCATTAGCCTAAACTTTTAAATATGCAGTACTTACCTCTTAAAGATTTAGCTTAAGCCTTTTCCTACATATTATTCTTATTTTTATTATCTTCGTCTTCTTTTTTGTCTTTGTCATTATTATTATAAGTTTATTTATTTAATTTTATCTATATTTATCATATTATTTGGTTTATTATTTATTTCATATTTTATTTATTAAGCATTGATTTTTTTTTATTTTTTTATTATATATATTATTTTTTCTTGTTGTAGGTCATTTGAAAACAACATCTCAACTAATTAGAGTTAACGTTGCATACTACTGGACATCCCAAACTTCACTTATTCTGTAAAATTTTTATTAAGTGGTTGTTATTTTTGTATCAATCTATACATTAGAAATTAAAAAATTTACTAAGTTAGATTTATAAATTAAACACGGAAATATTAAATTATTTTTTATGTTCAAATACTTTTAAACATAAATTAAAGATAATTATTATAATTTAAAAATTATTTTGTATTAATATCAATAAATAAATTTGTTGACAATTTTTAATTTTCTAGTTTTATAAAAGTTTGTATTTATAAAGTTATATTAAAAATTGAAAATATCATATTTTATAATTTTTTATTTTCTAGTTTTTATAATAATTTATATTTATATATTTATATTTGAAATTGTGAAAATTATATAGTTAATATCAGATGACGTTTATAAAATTTTAAGAATTATAAAATAGTTATTAAATTTTATAAATTTCTATGAAATATAAATTATTTCATAAAAATTAATAAATGATTAAATAATAAATCATTTTCAATACCCATCTTGTCTCAATAAATGAAGAAAACACACATATGCAATACGCAGATGAACAACATTAACCTAACGGTCCTCGCGTTGAATTTTCTTACGTTTTCTTTACATTTTCACTCCATCCAAGCGCAAACTTTCTCCCTCTTCGATTCTCTGTAGTTCTCTTCTTTGCCCATGATCTCCGCTTCCCCACATTATCAGATCGTGCCCTCTCTTACAATCCATTTCACGAGGTCTCCAGATTGCTCCGATCAAAGATTCGATCGACGAAGACTCAATGAGAATGGGCTAAAGAGAGAAGTGAATTTTTAGGTTTCCTTATTAGGTTATGATTTGATTGCTTTAGTCTCTTGCTATTCGTTTTCCTACAAAAATTCGAGACTTCAAAAGAAGTGAATGCGAAATGAACACACAGCAAAGGCAAGTGATTGTTCGAGACTTGGTAGAGGAAGCGAAGAAAAGGATTGTAATTTTGGGTGTTTGCGTCGTTGGATTGTCATATCTCATGTCGCGTAAGTTGAATTTTGTGTAACTGACATCTTTTCGGAATTACCTCGATTTTTAGTGGCAGTCATTAAGCTTTTTGTTGATATATGCGTTCTTGTGGTATGCGATGTTTTAGTTGATAAGTGATGTTATATTGCATTGATTTCTTGTTCAGTGACAAGCTCCTCAGTCTGGGTCAACTTGCCTGCTGCAGCATGTTTGATCATTCTTCTTAGGTATTTTTCACTAGATTATGAGATGAGAAGAAAAGCTGCTGCATATAATAGTAGCAAACCTGCCTCTATAAGTACATTGTCTCCAAACAAACCTGTTCAGAGTACTAGGGTTATTGAAAAGCGTGAATGGAGAAGAAAGGTGAATTCTCCTGTTGTTGAGGACGCAATTGATCATTTTGCTAGACGTATAATTGCTGAGTGGGTGACCGACTTATGGTACTCGCGTTTAACACCCGATAGAGACGGTCCTGAGGAACTTGTGCACATAATGCATGGTGTTACTGGGGAAATTTCAAGTCGAATGAGAAATGTGAATCTTATTGATCTCCTGACAAGGTTTTTTTTTTTTAAAAATCTTTCCATTGGCATTTTTGTTTAATTTTATTCTTTTTCCTTATGGTCTATTCTTTTTAACTAATAATTGTGGATCAAACAGGGATCTTATTGATCTCATCTGCTCCCACTTGGAGCTTTTCCGTGCCACTCAAGGGAAAATTGAAAAGCAACAGGCCAGGTTCCTGACTATTGAGGAGAGGAACAAGGAGCTAAGACATGTTCTTGCTTCCGAAAATAAACTGCATCCTGCTTTATTTTCAACTGAAGCTGAGCACAAGGTTTTACTTTTGAAATTATAGTAATCAATGAACCTAGAGATGTTTCCTTTATTTTGGACATTCCTGCATTCTTCAGCGTTCAAAATAACATGTTTGCCTATTCTCAGGTTTTGCAGCATCTGATGGATGGTCTTATTTCTTTCACATTCAGATCAGAAGATCTGCAATGCTCTTTTTTCCGTTATATTGTGAGGGAGCTTCTTGCTTGTGCTGTAGTGCGACCAGTTTTAAACTTAGCTAATCCACGGTCATTCTTCTGTATTGCTTCATATTCATGTGTTGTTTCTGTTGCGATTTCCTTTCTTTCTATCTTCTCCTCTCTTTATATCTTTCTTTCGTTTCTTGTTTTGTTGACAGATTTATAAATGAGAGGATTGAGATCTTTGTCATGTCGAGGGCAAATAGAGGAGTTGCAGCACAAGAGGGAACTCAGACCAAAGTTAATGAGTCTTCGAGGGTCCCATCTAATCATTTTTCCAGGTTCTTAGATCCTAAAGGTACTGGTGTTGAACTTGTGCAGTTCAAAAATGATCAGTCCAGAAATGAGACTATTAAGCCTGAAAAAGAAAATGTGAATGGTACTCATAACTCAAAAGATCCATTGTTGTCTATTGATACTCGATCTTCCCGGTCATGGAATTCACTGCCAATGAACTCCCCAACAAGTCAACGAGGAGGCATCATACGACATACATCAGGAGGAGAATGGGGGGATATGTTGGATATGATGTCTCAGAGAAAGACTGCAGCTCTTGCTCCTGAAAATTTTGAAAACATGTGGGCAAAAGGGAGAAACTACCAAAATAAAGAAGGCAAAGAAAAAGTAATTGAACAAGTCCGTCAGAATTCTTCAATTACCAAAGCTTTACCCGGGAATCACTCAAAAAAAGTTTCAAGACCCAAGGAGCAGGATGGCATGACTAAAATTGATCCCCCACTGGCAAAAAATATTCAGTCTGTGTCTACCTTTCACCCCAGGGAAGAAAGTCATGTAAATCAGAACATGTTGAATAATTCTTTATGTACTCTAGATGATGACGATGAAGAAAATATCAATATGCGAATGGGTGAAGCTGTTTGGGGGAGCAGTGACTCTCATACTTCTGAATCTGAAGATGGAAGCAGTGTGACTGGTCTTGACTCACCTGTGACTAAAGTTTGGGATGGTAAGACTAACAGGAATCTAAGTGTTTCACGCATTCATCATCCACTTGAAAATCTAAGTGGCTATAATGCAAAGAAGACTGGTAGGGGACATTCTCACCATCAAAGGTTGTCTACATCCCAGTCTGGGAGGAAAAGATCAAGACCAAGCACTCAGAGGCTGCCTGTCTGGCAAGAGATTGAAAGGACAAGCTTTTACTCCGGAGATGGCCAGGACATACTCGGTGCAAAAGCTAAAGCTGATGATTCTAGTGATGATTCTGAAGTTGAAAATATGTCTAGACTTTACAGTGGAGCAACTGCCAGTTCATCTGCACCCTCAATCTCTATTCCAGGAGACAATAGTCGGACTGTTAATAGTTCTATGATGCTGGATTCCTTTTTTAGGTTGAGATGCGAGGTAGGTAGCCTAATGTTGAGTTGTCAGCTTTGTCTTTCTTTTGGTCTCTTTACTTTTTATTTCAGTTTACTGATATATGTCAAGGATGTAAGCTCATCTGCTGTTGCAGGTGTTAGGCGCAAATATTGTGAGAAGTGGATCTAGAACATTTGCTGTTTATTCCATATCTGTCACAGATGTAAATAATAATAGCTGGTCAATCAAAAGAAGGTACCATGCATTCCCTTGATGACTATTTTCTATCTTGCATCTGCTATTGATATGCTGTGTAACCACAAATAGCTCTAGAGCATGGTTGATTCTTCTTACATACATGCATCATGTGTGCTTGTCTGTATCTTCTAACAGGTTTCGACATTTTGAAGAATTGCATCGACGTCTCAAAGAGTGCCCAGAGTACAGTCTTCATTTGCCGCCCAAGCATTTTCTATCAACAGGATTGGATGTCCCTGTCATTCAAGAACGCTGTAAACTGCTTGACAGATATTTGAAGGTCAAATATTTAGTGTCACTTCATCTTATAGAGGGAATGAGATGTAAAACTTAACACTGATATGTAAAATTGAGTCTGTATTTATTAGGATATGTTTCTTGGTCTTAATAATCTGCTCAATTGTAATTTTTAACAGTTGTGCTTTACTATTGAATCCTAACTAAATGTGCGGAGTGTAATGTTGTCTATCTATTTATGTGATTATCTACTATGATGTCTAGTCCAATTACGAAATTTAGTTTTGAACGTGATGCCAGTGGGACATATAACTCTATTTTCTACTTTACAACTGTGAGAGAGTGTAAATCCATATAATTTCTGTTTTTGCTTTTCAATATTGGCTTGTACTGCGTTCTCATGCCTTGAATTCTCCCGTATCTTCGTGTTTTCAGAAGCTGCTGCAACTTCCTACAATTTCGGGATCTCTTGAGGTTTGGGACTTCCTCAGCGTTGATTCCCAGGTGCACATAGGGTTGTTAAGGAGGTTTTTTCTTATACATCTCTTAGGAAGATTCCTTGTTCTGACTTGTTTCATATGCAGACATATGTCTTCTCAAACTCATTTTCCATCATCGAAACACTATCAGGTGAAGCATGTTCAATTCAGAATGTGATGCTTTCTGATTTCTTTTCTTTCTTTTGATCATCTTCTCTTTTTATATCTTGCTTGAAACTTTTTAGTTGATCTCGACAATAAGCCATCTCAATCAAGTATAATGGTTCCAAATAATGTTGCGCCGGTACTTGATCCCATATCCACCAACACCAGGAAGGAACAGTTGGGACACGAGTGGAAGGAATCTGCAACCCGTGCAAAGAACAATTGTGTAGCAGATGGTTTGAGGATGAATACCAAAGACTCATCTCATTCTCTGGAGACGAAGGTTGGTAAAGATACTAGAAAATTGTATGAGAATTTGGGAAGTGATTTAGATACACAAAAGAATGCTTTATACGCCAAGAATTTGGAAAAGATCGGAAAAGGAAGAGTAAATGCTAGTTCAGAAGAGAAATCTGAGTCACTTCATGACGCCGCTACTGACACGACCCTTCCCAGAGAGGTAATTATTGATTCAGTGTCAAATGATCTTGACTTATCTGCGACCATCGCATTTATCATCAAACTTGATGTTAAGATATCAAACTTTCTCTACATGTGTCTTTTGGCTTTCATATAATCCTTGATAAGATTTGCAAACTTTTCTCACAACATCATCAGATGAATCTTTATCCAGGTATGTGCTTATTAGAAAGAAAGGAAAATGAGTTCTCATAATTATCGTTTCTTCTTTGCAGTGGGTGCCACCAAATTTATCAGGTCCTGTACTAGATCTTGTAGATATAGTTTTCCAGCTACAGGATGGTGGATGGATTAGGTACTTAATATATAAACTGTAAATAACTCCTTTTTTGTTACTTTTTGACTACCTGTGGATAGAGCCACATCCAACTAATATGTGTCATTTGCCCGCGAACCACAATGTTTGTTCTATAGAAGGAAAGCCTTTTGGGTGGCCAAACAATTACTACAGTTGGGAATGGGTGATGCCCTTGATGATTGGTTGCTAGAGAAAATACAGCTTCTGCGCAAGGGTACAGTGGTTGCTACAGGGATCAAGCGGGTGGAGAAGGTATTCTGCTATCCTTTAAACCTCTAATGGATGGACACCTCTTCCTGTGGTTTCTTATGTAAGATTTTAGTATCGCCAACAAATCTGGCTTCAAATATTTCTAAGTTTTGGTCAATCCAAGGAATTGGAAGTTAAACAGAGTAAAGAGGCATATAATTTATGTTCAGATAGCAAATTGTATGAAATATTTGTATAAGAACTTCTTTCAAAACCTCATTTGAATTCTTCGTCATTCACCTTAGATACTTTGGCCTGATGGAATATTCATAACTAAACATCCAAAGAGACGACGACAAACTTCTGCGAATACATCTCATGGCACATCTCTTAGTCAGCAATCCACAGAAATGTCTACACCAAAGGGTTCAACCAACACCAGGGAAACCCCTGAAATGTCTTCCCCTAGATTAAGCGACGACCAGCTGCAACAGGAAGCAGATCGACGCGCCAAATTTGTGTACGAGCTAATGATTGGTAATGTCTTATTTTTTCTGTTTATGATTAAAATTTGGTTTTAGAGCAATGCCACATTGAAATACATCTCCAATACTCAAATAACCTTGGTTATTGGATTCAGATAATGCACCTGCTGCTATCGTAGGTCTTGTTGGTAGAAGGGAATATCAACAATGTGCTAAAGATCTTTACTTCTTTCTTCAGGTATTCTCCATTCTTTAAAATTGCAGATATTCCTAGTTGGTATGTCATGACTAGTAGCAACTCTCACACTAGTAAGCCATATTTATCCATGTCAGAAGGAGCTCCAATGTAACTTCTCACTAGCAGGCAAAATGTATCAAGTTGCATTAATGTCCTCTTCTTACATTAGAAAACCATTTTTCTTATATGAAAACTAACGCATATTATTTGACATTAGATATAACTGATCATTTCTCTTGATTTAATACATTAGTTTAGGTTCTATTGTTTTCATTTTTCTTTTCCAAACATGTAGTCACCAGTTTGTTTAAAGCAACTGGCCTTTGAACTCCTTGAGCTGCTGCTTTTGTCTGCATTTCCGGAGATGGATTCTGTACTCAGGCAATTACACGAAGAAAAGCAAAAGTTTGGTGAATTCAAAGAAAATTAGTCAAGCGTCGAACGTTTTCAACCATTTGTGTGCACTCTTGGCATGCCATTGATTTCTTATTTGTGATACATACACTGAAGACATGTTTTCTGTTTGGTAAAAAATTTTGCCACCCCACAAAAGATTTTTCCTCTTTTAGTCAGCATTTTTGGTGTTCTTCCGAAAAGAAAGATTAAATACTATATGGATCAATATGTAATTAGGCTTTGTCCGAGGAATTGTATGTAGATTCACAACTTTGTATACTTGAAAACCGAGTAAAGGAATATACGAACCTTTTCATCATTTTTATGTTTGATCTTTTTTTACTTTGTTTATCATGCAATTGTTTTTTCTTTAGGCTGTACAAATTTATGTGGGCAAAGTGTATATGATAAATGATGATTACATGTCACAAAATAACGGGTCAAATTTAGTTTTGAATCGGAAAATAAGATCACCGATTCAAAATTAATTGGTCAAATCAAGCTTGAGGATTAAGTCAAATAAAGTATTATTAAGATTGAGCTCGCCGATTTAATGCCCTGATCTTAAGAGTTCAGATTTTCTGTACTACTTAATTTATTTCTGTCTCAAAATGACGTTTTATATGCAAATAAATTTAAACGACGTCGTTTTAGGCAAAAACAGGTTAAGTAATTCAGAAAATTTTATGCTTTGATTTAAGAGTTTAAATTTGGTATCATTTAATTTGATCCAATTTTGTTTTCGTTCTAAAAAGACGTCATTTTAACAAATAGATTTAAAAAATCATCATTTTAAGATAGAAACAGGTTCAGTGATAGAGAGAGCATCAAATCCTTAACCTGCTCCAACCATGCTTTCGCGGCAAAAACAAGGTTGAAATATGTTAAAAATGATACAAGAGGAATTGATGCCCTGATAAAACAATTCTTCCTCAACTCTATTTCTATCCCAAAACGAAGTTGTTTTATGTACAAATAGATTTAAAACATTATTTTCGGGTGAAAATTTAGTAGTAGAAAGGATTTGATGCCTTTGTCTAATCCAATTTGGAATTGAAAAGTTAACTTTAGATTTGAGCCTCGAGAAGTAGGGAAAATTTTGACCAAATTTCTTGCTAGACTCGAACCTAAGGAAGGAAAGGAAGAGGACGATTCAACCCAAAGCGATTCGACAAAACATGTTTAGGCTCAAGCTGCATATTCCAGGAGACAGGGTCAGACCAGGCCATAGGCAGCCCAGGCCCAACCGATTGCCATCCCTGCTTCCGTCAAGAACATGTTAAATTCTAAAAGAATCAGCTTGACATAGACTTTAATACAGATGCCTTAAGGCTGTCTATGCACAATTAGCAAACAAATCGATAAGGCTCCATAGAAATGAAACAGCAAGTATCTTAAAAATAACCTCTCGTCATCCTTGTTGAAAATCAAAAGCTATTATTTGAAAATTGAAAGTCAAAATTGAACTAAATAGCATTTAATGTAAATAACAGACATTCCACAAAACTTGTCTCTGCAAATTTCATCTATTAATGGGCACATTCACTACGCCCTAAATCACCCTCTGTTGCCTTAAGCAGATGCTGCTGCAGCTCCCTTCTTCCTTGGTGCAGCTTCAGTACCTAATCAAAGCCAAGAATGATATCCAAACCTTAATAAACAACCATCTCAACATAAGGGGAAAAAAAAGTGCAGGATTGTAATAACTCAACCCCCGCAAGACCCAGTATACTTTACCTTCTCTGAAACCACTCTTGAACCTGCGAGGAACATTGCGGAGATACCTCATCCTTCCAGTTCCAGTGGTCTTTCTCCGGATTGCCTTCACACTCCAATTGTCTGAAAACGGAGAAAAAAGCACCGATCAACATACTTACAAACCAATTTTAAACAATGTGGAGACTAAAACAATAAATCACACAACCAACAACTCAAATTCACTACTTCACAGACCACCTCACACGAACAAAATCTCTTACACATCCAATCCAAATCATAGCCTAACTACAAGAAAAGGAAATAACTATACAAACTTGAGAAAGTCATCATTTAGCAGAAGATACCAACAGCACAAACATCATAGTTGGTCACATCCTATGATAAAGTTGGTTCCTTGGATAACACATATTCATTCAAACATCCAAAACCTAAGACATATAAGACTACAAACTTCTGTCATTTAAGAACAATGTCACATCCGATGACAAAGTTGGCTTCTTAGATCAAAATGGTAATCATTCAAGCAATCAAACCTAACTGATGATACAATTATGAAATGTATGCACAAAAAGCACAAGACTTGAATCTAAGACAACAAGAACAGATTCTTCACATAAACTCGACAAAACAAAACAAAAAGTAAACAGGAAAAGAAAAGGGTTTTACTTACATTTCCTCTTACGAGCGGCGGGATAAGCACAGGCGGCGCAACGACTCTTCTGGAGGTGGAAGCTGCGACGGCCACACCTGACGCAGAGGGTGTGGGTCTTGTTCCTCCTCTTACCAAAGCTCCCTGTTCCCTTTCCCTGTTGTTTTCATCAACATTTCAACAAACAAACCACCATTTATATAAACCAACAGACTTGTAAATAATACTATATTTCTGTCAATTAAGCGGAAGTATCAAATTACCATTGTAGCCGATGCAGAAAGGCGCTAGAGTTTTTAGGATGTGTCTCTATCTGAATTTGATGCGGCGTTGAAGATGGGGTTTTTATATTAGGGTTTCGTTATAAATCCACCTTCTTAATGAGGTGACCATTGGGCCGTTTGGGATACTATAGTGGGTCTGAGACGATATGGGTTTTGGATTTTATAGTTTTTGGTCCGGCCCGTCTATGGCATTTTGGCGCGAAAATTTGCGAACTTCTAACAGAAGGAGCAAAGAAAAGATTTATGGCTGTTTGGTTGGTTTTGGGGTTTATGTGAAGATGGAGAAAGAAAGTGGGAGAGTAAAGTTTAGAGGGTTTCCATACAATCCGTACCCAATCCAGATAGATTTCATGGAGGCACTTTATCGCTCTTTGGATCAAGGTGGCGTTTCATTGCTTGAAAGCCCCACTGGTATAATCTCAAACGTTTAGTTTAATCCTAGAATGTTAATTGTGTTTTCTAATGGGTCTGTTGTTGGAAAATTTTTGAGATTTTTAGGGTTTAGTATTTGATCTTCAGTTTCTCTCTTTTGTTTATTTGTAATTATTATTGTGGCAATAGGGACTGGCAAAACTCTGAGCATCATATGTAGTGCTTTGCAATGGGTGTTTGATCAGAGACAAAAAGAGGGGTTGGGAAAAAAAGTTGTCTCTGATCAGAACCACAAAGGTGAAGGTCAAATTGGGTCAGATGATGAACCTGATTGGCTGAGAAACTTTGTTGTAGACAATGATAATCTATCACCTGATAAGAATAACAAGAAGAAACTCGGGTTCCAAAAATCGGACAAACAGAAAAAAGGGTTGGTTTCTAGTGATTTTAATAGGGGCGATTGTTGTGGCAAGAAAGAGAATGGATGTTTGCAAACCAAAAATGATGGGGTGGACTTATACGAGGAGGAATTTCTGTTGGAGGATTATGAAAGTGAAGAGGAAGGAGGCTCATCCGCTGGAAAATCCATGACCAAGAGGAAGGGTGTTGCTGGAAACTCTATTAGTTCATCAAGTGATGAAGAAGAAGAAGATGGTTCCGACGAGGAGGAAAAGGGGTTGAAAATATTCTTTTGCAGTCGGACTCATTCGCAGCTCTCGCAGTTCATAAAAGAATTAAAGAAGACTGCTTTTGCCAATGAAATAACTGCTGTTTGTTTGGGCTCGAGGAAGAACTTCTGCATTAATGAAGGTAGCAACCTTAAAGTGATTTTATCACCGACTTCTGCCTGTCTCCAAGCCTAACTCCAATTCTTGGTATTGGCATAGCAGAAGTACTGAAACTAGGGAATTCCGCACGGATTAATGAAAGGTGCTTGGAGCTTCAGAGAAGCAGGAAGGATGGACTCCTAAAGATAAAGGTACCAGAGATCCATATGTGAATCCTTCAAATGCAATCTGATACACTTACTAGTTTTGGGTGGGGGTGATTACTTAAATCTTTTAGTTATTCTCATGGTGAAGTATGATTCCAATCAACAATCCATTAAAAGTTCCTTTCTCTCACTCCCTCATTTCCCTACCTTCAGCAATTTACAAATATATTATTTAATCTGCAAGCACTTCTGCACTTTTATGATTACTTGTCTTTCTCCTTATTTGACTCCAATCTACCGCTCATTTGTCTTATGGAACGCACTGTATTATATACAGCAGTTTTCATAACAACAATTTTGCGTTTTGGTGTCATCTATTTTCACACGGGGACTGGTGTAATATGACTGCACATCTTAGTAACTGCGCTTCTTGCTGGCATAGTTCAGTTTTTCTGAATTCCTGTTTCTGGTCCCACGTAATCATGCATCACAAAGGAAGATACTTGTAATTTGTGATGTGTTACGGTTTGATCTAATTGCAAGGTATGAGACTTGGATCCCATA
Source organism: Erythroxylum alaternifolium (assembly GCA_027478495.1). NCBI lineage: Eukaryota > Viridiplantae > Streptophyta > Magnoliopsida > Malpighiales > Erythroxylaceae > Erythroxylum > Erythroxylum alaternifolium. The sequence goes on along the minus strand of JANIIA010000005.1, from coordinate 3,173,514 downwards.
TTGATTAAATAGAAAGTTGGTGTGGGATTTATAAGGATTTTGGGCTCTCCACCCTTATAAGCTAGCTTTTGGGGTGTGGCTCTCTTAAAGTCCTTATCAATTAGTATCAAAGCCGGTCTTTGAGTGGTGGCCCACGGAGTGATGGCTTGGGAGTGCCAGCTGTGACCAACGTGGCCATGACCAACAAAGATCTCGGAGTGGTGGCCTATAGAGTGGTGACCTGAAAGTGTCAGCCGTGACCAATATGGCCATGACCAACGAGGACGTTGGTCCTTATGGGGGGACCAATTTTACGGTTTAATCCAATTGCAAGGTATGGGACTTGGATCCCACATTGATTAAATAGAAAGTTAGTGTGGGATTTATAAGGACTTTGAGCTCTCCATTCTCATAAGCTAGCTTTTGGGGTGTGACTCTCCTAAAGTCCTTATCATAATGTGTGTTCATATGATTTCCAGTGGAAAAACTGATTGAGAATTTAATGGTTTCAACATTGTTTCCATGATAGTGTGTTTCTAATCCTCAAAGGTAATATCCTTTTTAGATGTTTCATCCTTATTTGCTAACTGTACATCTATCACTAAATATTCTACTTCCTGGTTTAAAAGTGTCTAATGATGCAGAAAAGGTTTACTAATTGATGGTTACGTTTATTTTCAGAAGTTAGATTCAGAGGGAAAAATACGTCAAACCAGGGCTACTTGTGGATGTCCAATGCTCAGGAAACATAAACTGCAGCGGCAGTTTAAATGTGAGGTATCTCAAGAAGTGGCATTGGATATTGAAGATCTTGTTCGCCTAGGGAAAAGCATAGGAACTTGTCCATATTATGGCTCCCGAAGCATGATCCCAAGAGCCGATCTTCTTGTCCTCCCCTATCAATCTGTTCTATTAAAATCATCTCGAGAGTCACTTGGCCTAAAATTGAAAGACAATATTGTCATAATAGATGAGGCACACAATCTTGCTGATTCCCTCATTGGCATGTATGACGCAAAAGTTACCGCCTTGCAGGTGCATAAATTGTCATCTCTCTTTTTTTCTCTGCTTATTGTTTATGTTTTTTCTAGTTGACCAACTTGATATGTAAGCTGGTTTGCATGCTTTTGAAAACTCTCCTGATGAATAAATTCCATTTGTGTAATCAACCATTTACACGTCTAAGTATACATTTACACATTTATATGCTTGAAAATTTATCCCCTTGGACTACATTAAAGCCAGAATTTTAACAACCTGAAGCAATTTTATAAACTTCAGCTGGGAAATAATATAGATTTTCTGGTCCATGTAGCTAGACAATGTGCATTCCCACATAGAGAGGTATTTTGCAAGATTCTGTAATCTACTGGGGCCTGGAAATCGAAGATACATCCAAACCTTGATGGTTCTTACTCGGGCTTTCCTGCAAACTCTACGTAACGAAAACGATTCAAGTTCTGTGAACACTTGCCAAGAAGAAGAAAAATTTGCCGAAGCAAAAGCTATCTTGGATACATCCATGGCTATCAATGAGTTTCTTTTTTCTCTCAATATAGACAACATAAATTTGGTCAAATTGATACATTATCTAAAGGAGAGCAATTTTGTTCATAAGGTAAATGCCTATTCACTTCTGAAGTTGTTTTATACAGGTCTCAACAGATTTTATTGTTTTTGTTCCCATTTTAAGTTTACACTATAATTTTATTCCCCAGATAAGTGGATATGGAGAAAAGATAGCCAGCTTGCAGAGAGATTTGACTCCCAATAATAGAGGAGGAAATGCTGAGGAGGACAGCATTCTTTCCTGTTTTCAGGCATTTGTCAATATGTTGATATCACTGACAAATAGTGATGGTGATGGACGTATAATAATCTCAAAGAATCAGTCAACATACTCTGGAAAACAAGAAGGATCTATAAAGTATATTATGCTGACAGGGGAAAAGATTTTTTCTGAGGTTTATTGAGAATCCTTTTCACTTTTTAGGCATTTGTCAGAACATTTGTATGCTTCAAACAAATGTTCATTCACGTTCAAAATGCACACAAGTAGACTCTATCATATAGCTACTCTGTTATAAGTGTGCCTATATTCAGTCACTGCCACTGGCTGATGATGTCCCAAATAGTGAATTTCATTCAACTTTTGCAGATTGTTAGTGAAGCTCATGCGGTTATACTGGCAGGGGGAACCCTGCAACCCATAGAAGAAATAAGGGAGCGACTCTTTCCTAAGATATCACATGACAAGCTTCATTTCTTTTCGTGTGGCCATATTGTGCCTTCCGAGAGCATTTTGCCAATTGCGGTTCCTTGTGGTCCTTCGGGTCGATCTTTTGATTTTAGCTACGGTTCCAGGAGCTCATCTATTGTGGTAAGCTTATAGCAGCCTTGAACCATTATCTTGTCAAGAAAATAACTAGTTTGATTTTTATTGTGTGAACATGCAAAGTCATTTTGCAATAACCTTTCACATTTTCTTTTCTTCTCTTTTGTGGTTGTGGGAGGTGTGACATCATGAGGCATGTTATGGGACTAGTTGTTTTCTTGTCATAAACAGAAGTGACTAGTTTATTTCTATATTGCTTAATGCGTTTCTTATACTGGATTATTTAATCTTCTATTCTCAATGGATTAAATGTT
>JANIIA010000005.1:3159315-3170786 GCA_027478495.1 Erythroxylum alaternifolium | reverse complement strand
AGTTTATTTCTATATTGCTTAATGCGTTTCTTATCCTGGATTATTTAATCTTCTATTCTCAATGGATTAAATGTTTCAAGTTCAATGGGAACCTCAAGACTATAGTTACTGTGATACTCTCAGAGTTCTTTTCTAGAAAGCAGGCTGATTGCAAATTCTTCTTGGTGTTGAGTTTACAGATTGAGGAGTTAGGGCTCCTACTATGCAATTTGGCCACAGTTGTTCCAGAAGGTATTGTTGTATTCTTCTCCTCCTTTGAGTATGAAACACAGGTGTATAATTTGTGGAAGACTTCAGGCATTCTTGAAAGGATTATGAAAAAAAAGCGCATCTTTAGAGAACCTAGAAGAACCAATGATACTGAGCTTATTCTGAAGGAATACAAGGAAACAATAGATGGATTGTCATTATCAGGAGAAGATGGAGCTCAACACAGGGGTGCAGTACTCCTAGCCGTAGTCGGTGGAAAGATATCAGAAGGCATCAACTTTAGTGATGGAATGGGTCGATGCATAGTTATGGTTGGATTGCCTTATCCAAATCCATTTGACGTTGAGCTGATGGAGAGGGTGAAGTATATTGACAGTTTGGGGCAGTCAAATTTGACAAAAAACGACCAAAAATCAGTTACAGATGAGTACTACAATGGAGATACTCAGTCTGCATTCAGCATACTAAGAAACTGCAGGCGCAGAGGAAAAGAGTACTATGAAAATCTCTGCATGAAAGCCGTAAACCAGTCAATAGGTGAGTCCCAATTACTACACTAGCATGAAGACACCATTTGGATATTTTACCACTAGCATTTCTCCATTAGGATAATCCAGGTTAAGTAACTCTAAAGTCAACTGTAAAAACACATAACATATCTTAAGATTGTAGCTTAAAACTACGCAAATTGGAATACTTGTTGTCGAGACTAACAATTAGTAGCTCCATGCCATTTCACATTTCGTCATTCGATATATAAAACCTTAGGCTGTCTTCTCCAATGTTCCCTGCTTTGGATTCTGCTAAATGTTTTCTTTGCCAATTGCAGGTAGAGCCATAAGGCACATAAATGACTACGCAGCAATTCTGTTGGTTGACAAGCGTTATGCATTTGATTCCTCCCAAAGGAGCCTTTCACACCCAACCAACAAGCTTCCTCAGTGGATAAAAGATAGCTTTGTGTCTGCAAGTGATTCTTATGGTCAAGCCCATAGGCTGTTGCATCAATTCTTCAAATTCAACCAAAAGAAACATTGTCTTTAGCTATTGGCAATTGCCGTTCTGAGGCTTGTGATAGGAGAAATTATACGCTTGTAAATGCAATTGCTCAATGTTTTTGTCTGAGCAGAATGCTGAATGTGGTAGCTAAGCAACTCTCAAAAGGTTTCGGGCATTGGCAACTAGAGGAGGCATATCATCACGGTCTTAAATTGTGGACTACGGATTATACTGCAGTTATGGCGATGGCAACGATTATGAACAATGTGAGGCGCAATTGTGGCTAATCGCAAATGGTTGCGGATTGCAATCTAAGGCTATGGCTGTCAGTACAATCTGTCATGTTATGAGCAGTGCAAAATATGGAAGTCGATTATGTGGCAGACAAAGTTTCATGTTTTGTTGTTGCTTCTTAGAACATATCTGTACTATATATTTAACTCTTACTGTTTAACTTTACAGAACATATCTCAACTCTAAAGAACGAAAAGGAGTAGAAGAAATAACCTTGTGGCTTTTAGGTATTGGATTGATTGTTTATCACCTTCTAAGGATGCTGTATCAGCACATATATTGCGGCTAGATGTTACCGTTTCCATCTAACATGTTTATGCAGTCAAACCGTCTTTAGAATGGTGTCTGATGCAAGTGAAGTGATCAAACAGTTTTGTCAATGGGTTCATAATAATTAGGTCATATTATTTTGAACATCTAAAATTGCGAATAATTATTAAAAATATTTTAACTTTTATTTGTAATATTTGATATCATTATTTATATTAAATGTCTTAAATTTTATAAGGCACCTTTAAAAAAGGTAATAAAAGTAATGGTGAAATTTATTTTGCCAATATTGAATTTTATTATTAATAATATCACAACATAATATGTTAACTTGTTTCAGGTGTCATATTACAAAATAAAGGTTGGAATATATTTAATAAATTATTCAAATATCGAAATATTTAAAAATAATTCATTACCCCATAAACATTTCTTCTTTGTTTTCACACCAACCCGCCAACTTTAGCTTTGCATCTTAATCAATGCAACTGCACTTTAGACAGCAAACAGTCAAAAAAAGAAACAAAATCAAAAGGAAAAAGCATCCATGAAGATTCTATTGCTAAGCTCCTACTCTTTTTGCTTTTTTCCTTAAGTTCTTTCATTTCAAATGGCATGTCTTTACTTAATAGTAAAACCTTAAAGGCAAAATTTGGATCTATATTCACACAGACATGGTTCTTTTCAGCTCACAATCGTATTTTCCTCAGCTTCAAAACTTGGCCTTTTGATCTATTATCACACAGTAACCTTCAACAAGTTGAGAAAGAGAGGGTACAAAAAGAACTTGCCTTTGTCTTTGAGGTACCTTAGGAAGCTTCTTCAACTGTCTGCATCTTTTCTTGTATCAGAAACGGTATTTGGGGTTGCTGTCTGTTCAAGCAGCTGGAGATTAGGAAACCCTTTTGAGTGATGGTTAAGGAACGAATGCAACTAAGAGAATCCATTAAAAAGACCAAGAACATGTTCCAGGCAACTCATCGGAGACTCAGGTCCCTTTTCTTTTCTGAATATGAAAAGTTTTTCAAGCCTATTCTCTGCAATCTGTTCTCATGTGGACGCGTTCACGTGAAAAACAAACTAGCAGATCGATACTATACTGATTTTTGCAACGAATTGGAGTGTGATCTAGAAAAGGCACTGAAGAGAAAGAACACGACTTTCATGGTGTCACAGGAGACAAAACCAGAACGAAGTGATTCTGTTGGAGGCTCCATAAAATTTGCAAGTACTCAATTGAAGGAAAAAGAAGAAGCAGAGGAAGAAAAGGAAGAAAAGGAAGAAAAGGAAAAGAAGTGTCCCCCTGTCAAAAAACCAGAAGAGAAATGTCCAAACAACATCAAGGAAGGAGGTTATGCATTAGCAGACAAAATGAAGGAATTGGAAAAGATGAATTTATGCGATGTTGAAGATGCTATGGATGTAGAAGAAGCAATTCACTATTATTCTCATCTTAATAGCCCAGTGTACCTTGGCATTGTTGACAAGTTTTTAACAGACATGTACACAGAGTTCTCTGCTCCACAGGCCACTGTCAGCGTCAAAGATTCAAAATGAGATTTCTGGGTCGACTAAGCCGCAAAACCTTCATGTTTGTGAGCTCTTTTTCTTGTTCATATGCATTTCTTTTGTCCCCTTTAGTTTTTCCTCCTGGAAGTCATCTGGAAATGTTTTTTGATATTCAGCTTTGACAATTTCCGTTTCTTTTTTTTTCTTTTGGTCTGGATTGCTATTCTTGAGCCCTGTTGTTCTTGAGCTTAAATATGAGTTGAGAAACCTGAGCCAAAACTTCCCTGACTGAATGACCATGATTTGAATTGCAAACATAAGTAAATTATGTCCTGAGATATTATTAGTTAATCAGTGAATGTTCCAACATTCAGTGTTCCAATTAAAGGAATATAGATTGAGAAATGTGTTTCAGCAGAGAATGAATCTACAGAAAGAGTTATTTCCATTCACAGCTTTTATACAACACAGAGTTGCAAGTAATTACTTTGAAGTTGTTAATGAATTTATCCAAAATTCAGAACTGCATTGATGGCTAAAAGCAGTACAAAAGAACAAAAGTCCAAAAACAGTATAATGTGAGGTAAGCATGTCATGGACTATCTCCAATCTCAATCCACCTTTGAACAATTAAGCCGGACCTGACCCATTGATCCAGTCAAGACTTGAAGATTGGATAACTTCATCATCGATAGGGCAAAGTCTCTGCGGAACAAAGCAGCATCTGAAGCATATGCTCTGACCCAAGCCCCAGTTTCTTCTCCAGCCATTAGTTGCTGATCAGCAAAGAGAATTCCCCTGCCTTGCAAAAGGCTGCGGTAATACACCGTGCCAAAATCTACTCCAGGTCCCTCGTAGGCCATTTGCATGCTTGGCTCCTGAAGTGAGGCCAATAGTGAGTCTGAGTAGGAAATAGGTGATGCTTCTGTGTAAGACTGCAATATGAAGTTGGAATCTTTACAAGGTTGGGATGCTCCGGCCAATGGTGACAGCAAACCGTTCCTTCCTAACTCCTCAGATGAGGATGCACTAATGGAAGGCGATGGTGATGCAGGTGACACTGGTGATCCATAAAAGAAAGGAGTGAATGATGATGGCTGTGAGGTATGAAGAGGAGATGCTGCCACTGTATTGTTATCACAAATAGACCTCATTTCACTGAGCAGTCCTGTCTCCAGTGATGGATCAGGCCTACTCGTGCCACTGAAGTTGTAGATACGGTATTTGAAAAATCTGCAGTGAATCACTCCAACACTATGAGCACCTAGAACAAATAACAAATTGAGAAACATTAAGATTCTTCCAGGCTTCCACAAAACTAGACTGAATCAACACAAGCAGCGCTAACAGGAAAGAACTCAATCATGTAAAACATATTGATGCTGCATAAAATCCCATATTCAGTTAACATAATACCTAAAAGACTGACAGTTTCGCGCTCATCGAAACCCCTAGAATAAAAAACAGCAAGGGTTTCAGACAAGTCGGCACGAGGAGAAGGAAGCTCATAAGTCGCCATATCTCGAAAAGATTGGGTAGCATCTTTCCTGCCAGTAAACAATGGATAGAAAGGACCGCCAGCCTGAAAATGCAGAGTCCAAAGAATTACAAGAGCAAAAGAACAAATGTAAATTGCGATAGGTCATGGATATATACCTGAACAACACCTTCTCTAGCTGCTAAAACGACAATGTCAGCACAAGAAACAACTCCAGGGCAAACTTTTTCAAGCTCTGACTTGATTATGTCAATCAAATCAAACCCCCTTAAGCCTTGATTGGGAGGAGACTCTTTCTCAGGTTCTATGCCTTCTGCAGCATCCAACAGAATTGAAGCATCACATCCCTATAAGCATGGCCTCACAAAAAGTTAATCAGTAATTCTAAAGAAAACTAAACTAAATTCTCAAATACCCATTTCATAATCTTCAACAAACCAACAAGAACAGTAAAAAGAATCAAATCTTGGAAAATTTTAACAACTACCCATCTCTTAATCTTCAAAAAACCAACAAGAACAGTTGAAAAAAAGAATACAATCTTTAAGAGACAAACAACTATAATCACAACCTCGATGAAACAGTCGTGAAACGCTAGCCTGAGGAGAGCAGGAGGGACGGTGGGGCTGGCTCTGTGAAGGCCACGAACAACCTCATGGATGATCCTCTCAGCTTCAGGACAGGAGTCGCGGTAAAAGTCGTACTCTAGCGAAGGTGGACGAAGTGGTGAGGAAGTATCTTCTGCTGGTTCATCAAGCTCGTCCGTGGATAAGAGTGTTGCACGCGAAGAAGAATTCTTCCACAGCCATTTTAACGATTGAGACCCTTTCTTGGTCTCAGCGTTTTGGTTCACCAAAGAGATCAAAATGCGGAGAATGAAGACAAGAACACTCAGTCTAATCAAGATGGCGATTTCGAGGATTGGAGTTGGCATTTTGTGATCCTCTGTTTCTCCCTAAAACGTTGCTTCTTCTAACTTCTTTTTGATCATGAATAGAGTACAGAAGAACAGAGAACGGAGAGGGAAGTGGCTGGAAAATGAAACTGACGAGAGCACATATATTGCAACTGAGAGAGAGAGAGAGAGAGAGAGAGAGAGAGAGAGAGAGAGAGATCGGACCGTTGAAATTGATGAGATCAAGAGGCAACAGTCCATTTAGAGAGAGAGAGATTAATTGGAGTTTTTGGAGTTTAGTTAGAAGCATAGCAGCATTTTGTAGTGATAGTCTGATAGATATAAAAAAGGATGTGCGGGTGCATAGAGATGTATGATTTTGTAGGATGTGTCAGTAAATGAAAGAGGAGAGACGAGAAGTGAAGAACTTGGCTTATTTGTTTTTCACTCTCTCCTATGTTATGTTCCTTTCAGTGGAGTCAAAAACATTTAATGTCATAACAATAATATATTTTGTTTATGAACAGTTTAGTAATTGGCAAAAGAAGCAAAATATTCGAATAAACTATTTTCTCAATGCTAATAACAACGGATGACCACATTTTCTGTGTAAGTTTTATTATATACAAATGTGTAAATTTTTAATAATATTTAATTTATATGTATTTTAATTTTAACTACAATGATAATTATTTAATTTTAAAATATATTGTATTATATTATAATTATTACACATAAAAGTATAATTACAAAAAATAGAAACAAGATGATAAACTTAAATTTTTTTTTGTTTTTAGTTTTTTATTACAAATCTCAACTAAACAAGTTTTTGTTTTCGGTTTTTATATTGCAAATCTCAACCAAACAGGTTTTCGTTTTTTAAAGGAAAAAAACAGAAACCAAAAACTGGAAACAAAAACCAAAAGTAATAACAGAAAAATAGAAGTGGAACCAAACGGCCCCTAAGAAGTTGGTTGTTGCATAAAATAATCCTTAAATCCTACCCAGAGGTCACAAGCAGTGCGATAAATGAGTGTAAGGCCTACAGTAAAGTTTGACAGGGATGCAATTAAGCAACAATAAATAAACTGATCAAATTTATAGTGCTTGATATATTCAAGAAATGGGGAATCCATGATTGACATGTCTTCTTACGATAAAAAGGTACCATTAATATAGCCAATAAAATTAGAAATGACTAAATTAATTTGAATCTAATTTCACCACACATGGAAGTTTGTATAATTTAATATGGTGTGGTTAAGAAGCCGTGTTTTGGTTGGATGGTAATATAAGTGATTTCTTGTCATTGTTTGTTTATGTGAATTTGTTGTTGGCTCTTATGATATTGTTATTCTATTTATATGTTGTTCTCAACAATGTTCTAAGATGATATAAGAAATTATATGTCTGGTGTGGGCTGAGACACTATAATAAAGTGAGTATAAATAAAGAGATATGTTGTATTTCTTGTTATTGATCCATAAGATGTATAACTCTTTAACATTCAATTTTGTTATGTCCAAGATAGGAATAAACAATATATAAAAAAAGAATAAACAAGAAATACAACTACAAGAATTTAGATAATGACTAAATTTTGAGTAATATTGGTATTTGGGGATAATCTGAGATTAGATATATAGTTTGCAATGTCAAAGTAGCTAATTACTTGGCCCTTTTTTACATGCGAGATTTTTGGATTCAAGAATTCAAAAGAAGTAAAGAGCATATGATATAAATAACATTTTTTATAACAAGCAATTTCCATACGAAGGTTGTATAGTAATTCTTAATTTATAATAACGGAACTCTTATTTTATTTCTGTATTGCTCCATTCATTTCTTTTCCTCTTCGATGGCCAAATTTTCTTCTTGGCTGGTTGGTTCCTGATGATGATCACTCGCCAGCTTTTCCTCAATCTCTTTGGTCCACTCTCGTAGACTTTTCACTTCATCCTGTCACATAATTTTCAAACCAACTAAGATAAGATATATAATTGAAATAATTAATTAACTTCCGATTTACAATAAAAAATTATTTAACAAGTAATATTAATGTCAATCAGCTTAAAAAGTATATTTTATACGTAATTAGCTAGGCTGCCAAATTCATACTCCCAAGACTTCAATAGGTATAACCAACGAAAGATTATAGAAATGATAAAAAAAAAAAATTAGTGTCATGTCAAACCATTAAAGCTTGAAGCATAAGTATGATGAGTTTCCTCTCTTCTTCCTGGGATACAGGCATATTGGAATTGAAATTGGCGGTGAGCTTCCTCACAAGCTCAGAAATTCCTTCCTGGCCCATGTCAACTACTAATCATAGCAACACAAACAAACAAAGAGAGAAAAAAAACTAGTTTAATTACAAATATAATTAAAGACGAAATTTAGTAAAGAACAACAAGAAGTATCCACGTACGCTTAAGCCCTTGCGAAAACAGTGATGGTGATGGTGATGGTGGTTTTGCAATGTTGGGAGGCTGACCCAAATTGAGGCCCGACGAAGCAAATGTAGCCAACTGCTCGGTTGGATGGATACCCATTGCCTGTAGCTGAGCCATTTTGGCCAAAGTTTCCCATGCAATTTTGGCTGAGCTAATCCCCTGAATCTGAGCTCTTACACTTGGCTCGCATGAGACTTGAATTGCGTTTAACGCCACATTGTTCTTCTTTGTCCAAGCGTCGTAGTCAAGTTCAGTAATGTTTGTACGAGAACTTCCTTCAATTATGTCCCACAAACCCTGCCTTGACAGATAGCTTTTCATTTGATCACTCCAATCCTGATAACTCGTTTTGTTTTTAGAATCATCAGTTGAATTATTTGGGTCCATAGTCAGCCTGTAGAAGAATGAACGAATTAGCTAGTGATAAATTCAATAATCGATTATTGAATGATTATGGTCCATATTTTGAACTACAGTCATGTATAAATTGACAATTAATTTCAATTCGCCTCGACAATGTTTATTTTCACAAGGAATCAATAAAAAAGGATTGCGAATCACCTTCGATGTCTTGGTGTAGGTAAGTCCGGTAAAACAAGTACAATGCGTGATTCAAGTTAAAGAAATCATGGTATACTATTCCATTTTTGACAATGAATGGAGACAAAGGGTTGATCTTTGAATAAGAAAAAGAGAATTAAGTAAAGGAGAAGCAACTGTAAAGTGCAGAACTTCCATTTTAACCAAGCATATGCCAGTTCCTTTGCTCAGGAGCACCGTCTACTATAGTAAGAACAAAAAATTAATAATGATCAAGATGAATCTGAAACAAGCTCTTACAAGGGGACATTTGGGATATGAGAGACCTGAGGCATATCAGAAGCCATTCTTGGGAAAGCTACAGTGATCTGTAAGAAGAAATTTCGATTTATTAAATTCATCGATGCTTCAACTCACTTAGTCTATTTCAAGCATTGAAACCAAAGTAGCCAAAAATCTCTTTACAGCATAAAAATCCTGCTAAAAAGGAGATACAAACTTACATCGTTGACGAGTTCGGAGTTTTTCTGTAGCGTGTTCCGAAGGTGGAAAGCCAAGGAACTTGCTAAAAGCACAAGATATGTAACTGCAGTAACCAAGTTCAGAGCCTTGGTTTTTGGAAGTGGAATTCAATCTTCCTATATAAAGAAATGTAAATTTGATATGATGATGAAGGCAAACGTCGACCAAGACGTATTCTTTTCTTCGGGGTTGAGCTTGGAAGCTTACGCTAAAGCACTAAAGCGGTCATCATCTTTTGAGTCAATTACAGCCCAAAAGGCATTTGGGTAGGGAACCTTATCACCAAACCTTTAGGTCCATCGTGTTTCACATATTGTCACTTTCCTTAATAATTTAGTGCAACTTTCGTTAAAAATTTAACCCCCCCGACAAGACCCATATAAGTCTTGTCCTCAGGAAAATCTTTTATGTCTTTGATATACAAAAGGAGCCTTATTGGCCGCTCAAATCAATCAGTCCCAGGCTGTGCATGTCAGGATATATTTCTCATATCTGCAAAAAATTTGAGAAATATATCCTTTCCTCCACTTTAGTAAAAGTAGAAGAATCCAACTATCACATAAAATTTACAACTATATACTTTCAGCTTTTTGTTAAAAATATAAAGATTAGAATATTGTAGCGATATTAAACTATTTTTTTAATTTATACACGAATTTAATTATTTTTATACTTATGAAATGAACTTTCTACTGAAAATAAAATAATGAATTCTTTACATATAAACTATAGATTACTAATATCTAGAAATAAAAATATAAACATATATTGGTATAAAAAAAGTTCTCTTACACCCTAGTTATTTTATTTTGAAATTCTTATCACTCTTAAAACTGTACACGAGTTTCTAATATGACTTTATCATAAATTTTATATTAAATGAAAGAGTTTGATTTACTTTAAGTAACTCATCAAGCCTCTTCTTTTTTGTTTTGTTCTCTACTCTTTATTTTGTTTTCTATACATTTTTAGTCCCAAGTAAAGGGAAGAAGCCCATGCTCAGTAGGGCTTACTAATTACAAGTCATTTTACAACATCTGAGTTTTCTATTTTAAGTAAAAGAGGTTTAGAAAGGTTTGTTTTTTTAAAGATATAAAAGAATTTATTTATGAAACAAACATCAATTTCAATTTGGTCAAAAAAAAAAAAAGCTTTGCCCCTCATCATACATGCGAAACTTCTTTTTTGGAGGTAAAATAGTGGAGCGGACATTTTAAAATGAAATTTAAATGCTAAGATACACATTTTTCTGATTGAAAGAATTTTTCCTTAGCCTTGCCACCATCAATATCATTCCCATCTCAATAAGAAATGCATCTCATTTATTCTCTCAAGTCTAATTTTTTTTAATATTTTTGCTTTGAATTTTAGATTTTCTTAGTGGCTTTTTTTATCTTAAGACTGGGTAAATTTTTGAAATTTGATTATGAATATAATAGGTTTTTTAATTTAGGTTGAATTTTATACTCATTTTTTAAATATAGGTTAAATTTTCTATTTTTGAATTGAAACTCAAATTAAAATTTGGGCATAATTTAACTTCCTTTCATTTCCTATTTCAATTGTAGTTTATATGGATAAACTGAAATTTGTCAAATGTAATTATATATGATATTTGTCAATTGCAATTCCAGGTATAATTTCAATTTGAATTGAAGTTTATTTAGGTAATTTTTCTCTTTCATTTCACATATACCATAGGTGATCGTTTTTGTTCCTTATTTCTTTTTTTAATTGCAATTTATCTCTCTTTCATTTACTATGTCATAATTAGCATCTTCTGATATATAGGTTCAACTAATTTTGTATGTATAAATTTAATTTTATAAATTATTGATGAAATATGGTTTCAACATTTCTACAATGTGGATATTGATGCTATTCTCTATTCTCTTTGTTTAAAAGTGGATCACTGTTAGTTTTCGATATTTTAGAATTACTTGAAAATTCAAAAGTGAATTCTGAGTATGATGAAAGTTTACTCTTTATTTTATTATTTTTAAAACAGGATATTAAATTTGGCTCTTTGTTTTTTCTTTGTTGTAGATATATTATATCATTGATATATCTTTGTGACAAATGGTCAAGTCATTGTTGTTCTATTGCGCCTACTTGCTTTTTCCAATTCTATATATGTACTTTTGTCTTTTTTCTAGTTCAATTGTGTAACGGTTTATTTTATATGTTGATGTCTAAAAAACATTTGTCTAAAAGTGCAAAAAGAGAGTAGAATAGTTAATATCCTAAAAAGAAGTTATCAATAAATTTGTTAAAAGTGACT
>JANIIA010000005.1:3132097-3151739 GCA_027478495.1 Erythroxylum alaternifolium | reverse complement strand
GTGGAATCCGAAGAATGCCTGACCCGTCTCTTATCAAGGAGATAAAGCGTGCCGTTTCGATCCCTGTGATGGCACGATCTCGAGTTGGGCATTTTGTGGAGGCTCAGATATTGGAAGCTGTTGAGGTGGATTACATAGATGAAAGTGAGGTTCTTGCTATAGCGGACGAGGATAATTTCATCAACAAGCACAATTTCAGGAGCCCATTTGTGTGTGGGTGTCGAAATTTGGGCGAAGCATTGAGGAGAGTGAGAGAAGGGGCTGCGATAATAAGGATTCAAGGGGAGGTATTGGGGAATGGAAATGTTGTGGAGACAGTGAAGAATGTGAGGAATGTGATGAAGGAGATAAGGGTTTTGAGTAACATGGATGAAGATGAAGTGTTCTCATTTGCGAAAAAAATTGCTGCTCCTTATGATATTGTGGCACAGACTAAGCAAATGGGAAGGCTTCCTGTGGTGCAGTTTGCTGCCGGAGGCATAGCAACTCCGGCGGATGCTGCAATGATGATGCAATTGGGGTGTGATGGGATCTTTGTGGGGAATGAGGTTTTTGATTGCGGTGTTCCGTACAAGAGAGTGAGGGGCATAGTGCAGGCTGTTAGGCATTACAATGATCCTCATGTATTGGTGGAGAGTAGTTGTGTGGTGGAGGAAGCTATGAGGGAGCTTAACCTGAGGGAGGAAAGGATCGAACAGTTTGGTAGCAGCGGTGGAGACTAATAATCTGGAAGGAAAGTGAGCACTTTGTGCTTCTGCTTCTCTAGGCTTCCTATAGAGGTTATGATAATGGTTGATTTCTCATATTGTTGCCTTCATTTTGGCATGATCTGATGTATGCTGGTGTATCTTAGCCAATCACAATACACATGAATTGGAATAAATTGCTTCTCTTGTCATTTATGTTCTCATCACTTGCCATGATTGTTGTTTTGTTGAATTACAAGAGAATTTGGCTATTTTACTTGTCGATATCGCACATTATAGATTCTCTTGTGCTTGTAGTATGCTAGTAAGAGGAGATTTTCTGTGATCAAATTCATCTCGGTTATGGATAATGGTGCGAATTGAAAACATTTATTTACTTTCTACTGAGTATCTCGAGTTCAATAGTACATATATTTTGAGACTTATTTGGGTCCCGAAAGAATCATAGATAAGCTCTCTAGCCTAGAAATGGAAATGTAAGGAAGCTCCAAGTTGCTGGATCATTCAGTTTCTTCAGGGCTTGGAGATTAGAGAGGCAAATTAAATTTGCTGTAGAGAGTTGGCACACAGGATATGATTCTTTAGCTCCCTTCAGATTTTCTATGAAGTTTATATGAGTGCACCCATTGTTGATGATCATTTAACTAGAAGATCATTGTCTCCTAGATTATGTTCTCAGTTTGAATGCTTCCATTGTTGAATAAACACCGCAATGCAATTTCGTAGGCTGAAAATATGGCCCCATTTACCACAAAAGCCCTTGCAACAGCAGTTCCAAGTCCTCGGAACAGTACACTGTACCCTTCCTTTTGAACACTTTTGCAAAAGCAATCCAGGATGCCATTATATTTCTGTGGGGAGGATGATGTTTGAGCTTGCAGTCGGGTTTTAATGACGTCTAACGGATAACAGCAGACCCAGCTAGCAACTCCTGCTAGCCCACCTGCAATCAGCATAGTATTTAAGCTTTCTTGGCTATCCTTTCTGCAGCCAGGGTGAAGCTTCTCTCTCATGTACTCGTATGTCCAGAAATAGAAGCCATGGGAAGGTGCATCTCTTAACACGGTGATGGTAAAGCCTCTGTACATTCCTCTCAGACCTTCTGTTCTTACAATGCTCTTCACGACACTTATCGGACCTTTATGACTACCTTCCTGACGGACATTTTCTTGGCTTGTGCTCTGCAATTGGAGGCGGATCTTTACCAATTCCACTGGAGAAAGCAACATGCTCTGCAGAGCCCCTGTACCAATTCCTCCTAGAGCAACACCTTTGTAGGAAGGAGGATCGTTGAGGGAAGTAGACGAATCAAATGCTCGAGAAAGGATCGCATAAATTTGGAAAACCATGGCATTCTGCAACGAACATGACTAGTGTAAGCATGGATAAAGTTGGCATACAAAGTGCTGGGGGCAGTACTGCAAGCCCAGGAACCATTCAGATGATAAAGAATGATATTTGTAAAGAAAATGGATTAAAGTCTAGTTATGATGCTAAATTGCGTTTGATTCATTCGTTAAATGGGCATCTGCCATGAAAAGTCTCATGTTCTTTCGTTAACAGGCTCTTATTGAGAAGCGGTGATATTTTTACAGTACGAAAATCTATGCTTAGGCTTTTTTACACCTCTATTTTTGGAATCTGAGGTAGTCACTTTCCATTGCGAAAAAGTAAAAGATCATCACGACAAAGCAATCTATTTTATAATCCCTGGGACCTTCAAGTTCAGATCTTTTCATTGATACACACACACACACACACAGCATCAACTCCATCACCCAAATTAAAAAAAATCCAAATCAAGACCAAACTAGAATTCTGTGGACCAAAGAAGAATATTCAGATAACCATAAACATATCTAATCCTCCATGTGATCTCTTACAGCAAAGAAAGGAACATACCAAACTTGTGACGAATCCCAGAAAAAACCAATGAACTTAGCAGTCATTTTTACCTGAAAGGTAACCGATGCAAGAGGTGCACCCATGCCTCTGTAGAGTGCACCAGGGCCTTCGGTGTAGATAACACGACGGAGTATGCTAAAAGCTGACCCTGAGTTTCTGGATTGTTGTTGCCTAATACGAAGTGTGTCAAGTGGATAACCAGAGATTATACCAGCAATACCACCACAACCACCCGCAACAAACTCTCTGCCCCAACTATTTGCAAGAAACTCTGGCCAAAAATCCATCTTGCATCCTCCGTGTCACTCGAGGTTTCTTTTTTTTATTATGGATTCAGGATATTCACGACAATTGACACCGACCCAGTTCTTCTTTTCCGCTAATCTTGAAGAAAGCTATGATCTTTTGTGACAACAAAGCTTTAAAGCACGTTTTTTGCAATTATGGAAATTCCCCTCCAATGAGTTTAAAAGGAAAATTTGAACAAGTTTTGAACAAATCAATCAAGTTTCAGGGAAAAGATTTCAACTTTATCATTAATTTATGTGCCCTTTAAACAATATCGACAACAAATATAGTTTACCAAACACTTAAAAAACACCGAAAATGAATAAGAGAGAAGTGTTCATCTTTGAAATCTTTGAACTCTTATCAATCCAAAAAGAAAGAGAGAGGGAGAGAGAGGAAGGAAGGAAAAATACAAAAAGATGCAAGACCTGTTCACTTGTGGTCAATCTTCATTCAAAATCAAGCCATTAAACTTCCTAAACATGCCTTAATTTTAGCAAAGAAATCAGAACATGACATGAGAGAGAGAGATACAAGTTCACACGTCGTATAATGTTAAGAGCAGAGAAAACAGGGGCTTGGCTGGTTTCAGAGTTTCTTACAAGGGACTGGACTGGAACGAAACAAATGCCACCGGTTGCTGTTTTGTTGGGGACTGAGCGAGGAAACTGCCAAAAGCCAACCACCGCTTTCCACGACCATTCCACCAATGGACCCGTACACGTACCCACTTAGACCACCCAACCCCAAAATGATGTATATATGAGCAGGAGCTTGTTCTAAAGCTTCAAACTTTTTGAGTGCTTCCAACTTGAAGGTGATGTGTACCAAAAAGGTCTCAATAGTGCTGGTGAATGGTGATTGATGACACTCTGTTTTGGAAGATGACTCATGTTCATGACATAACTGTAGTATTACCAAAAGTTATGTACGAGTCCAGATTTAAATAAAGTTTATAAATTTTGATACTAATCACAATTCGAAGCTTTAATCTCTTGAATTCAACGGTTAACTTTTAAAAGACGTGATCATATTAATCACAACATTCATTTCCATGCAATTAAAATGAGGAAAGTCTTGTTTTGGATACCAAACTTTGTATTCTTGCTCTTTATGTGAAATGGTGTGGATTAAATTTTGTTTTCCAATTACGTTCATTGACCAAACTTTCTAGTACATGAGACAAGGGACGAGTCTTGACGTGATTAATTAAACCATTCCAAATTCAAGATGGTGAGAAAGCAAGTAATTAGTGAGATTAATCCCATATTAAGGAAAAGTGTCGGTGATATGTCCTTTTTAAGGATGGTTTAAGTGTATCATTTAATGGTTATAATAATTATTACTATTAGAAGGTGAGCTTCGGAGTAATTAATAAATCAAATCTTTATACAAATTATATGAAATATTTATAAAGTGTTAGAAATTTAAATTTTTTAATTTAACGTTCAAGCAATTTTTTCACTTTAAATGTTAACTTTATAAATAATTTAATAAATTTCAATTATTTAATGGTATTAAATAACAATTATTATGAAATAAAATTTTATTTTATAATTGAAGATTGTATATGTTGCACAAACATTTAGATGTTGTAACTTTACACGTTTTGTCTTTATCAGGCATGAGAGGGTGACATAAGTAACATAAGCTCCTGAGTGGCAAATTCATGTGAGTGGCCATTAAACAAACCTTAGTGCCATGAGTTTGGGCTTTACATGTTTTATTATCATTATTTATTAATGGGAAAAGAATTTGGAATTTCACTCTCTAGTGCTTGTTTGCTTTTGCTTGTTCTTTTGTTTTCTTTCTTGGGGTTTGTTGGAGTACTTGTTTACATTAGAGAGGTGTATCTTTTCATACACTTTGGACCACAAAAACCCATTAGAAAAATTGACATCATTTTCATCAACTAGGGGAGATTAGACTCAGGTTTGTTGTTTATGCATTTAACAAACTTAAATTTGAATTCAACCAAAAATTTATTTGAAAAAACATGTAAGATGTATATCAATCATGTTTATTATGTTATTTTTTCCATTTATTATTTCATGTTGTGGCAAACTTGAAGTGGGCATAGAACAAACTTAAAGGAAAGACTATGATATGGGTTTATTATTCCAATCAATCTCTCTTACAAGTAGTAAGGAAAACATGGTGCACGAGTAAAAGAAGGTCTAAAGTCATACTCCCCATCTCCAAGGATCCAAATGTCTGCAGATTCAATTTTCCAGTTTAAACCAATTAGGCCATTAGCCATTTCTTGAACATTTAGACACTTGAAATAGAAGCTAGTGGTTATGCTACTTATGAAAGGACCTAAAGAACCTGCCATTCACTGCTCTATCATTTTTACCAAGTACAATATTGAGAAGGGAGATACCAGATATTCATCAATTCCCATTCATAACACAATAAGTGCAGTAAATAAAGGTTTTTACACAGAAAAAGAGCACAGAAGTATTTGAGTTTTATTAAGAGATATTAACGCAAAGTTTAGTAAGATTTAGCATGAAACAGTAATCACATCAGATAATGATTTCATAAAACATCACAAAGCAGAAGCTGACATGGTGATAGATTTCATATCACATCGCAAGAATCAGTTGGTTCTGCACTATTTGCTGTCCAAATCCTCATTTCTTCCCACTCTTCTTGAGCCCAGAGCCTCCAAAAGCCCCCTTCTGTTGTGCCTTAGCTTTGAGCTCCTTAAGTGCCTACATAATGCACAAATGCGATCACATTGGTTATTTGTCATTCACAAGAAGGGAAAAGAGGATGCACAAAGTTAAAACTCGTTGTCTCACCTTTTCCTCTTCCTTCTTCTTTTGGATGTTAACCTTGTCAATCTGTAGCAAGTAAATAAAACGTAAACTTCAACCATGACGTCAAGAAAGACAACATATTATTCAGGTTAAATACTTGCAAACAGCATCATGCCAAACAAGGAAACCATCAGATTCGAATAAAGATACAGGTCTAAGTAATGTCCGAGGTTGCACAAAAGAACGCATGTAACAATTGTATAAAACCGAAACCAGCATGCAAAACCAACTTTCAAGTCAATGGTAATTAGCCATGGTTAAATTATGAACTAATAAGATCATATAAGGATCTCTCAGTCATGAAAAAGAAGAAAAAATTTAAAAAACAAATTCAATCAAGTTCTGACTGTAACCACACTCACTAGTTTTAGTTTCTCAATATGGACCAATACTTGGATCAAGATTCGTCATGACTATAGAAACAGGAAGTTTCAGTTCTAAATAGGCACCTTAAAAAGAATAGAATTTCTCACTACAATCTTAAAGAATAGTAGTAATCCAGATCAGCCAATTTTCATCTCTGAAATCCAGGTGGATCCAATATCAAAATCCTCGTGACTTAAGAACGAATATGAAGACCTCAAAATCATCAAATTTTCAGTACCAGGATAGCCAAAATAAAGTTAATAACAACTATTTAAAGATGAATATGTAACAGATTTATCATAATTCAGGATAAAATCCCACAGCAATTCAAGTATTGCATACAAAAATAAGAAACGGAAAAAACAATCAAAACCCATAAAGATTGAATTGGCATCTACTTATTCAAGAAGCCAATAAACAATTAAGTGCTAAACCATAAACTAAACAACACATTATCCTATAAAACAAATACCTCGTCGTAATCCTTCTTTTCGGCCTTGGGTTGCTTCAAAGGCTTCGCCTTTCCACCTATTTACAAAAGAAAACACAAAAAAGTTCCAATTTTCATCAAATCAATTACAGAATACAAGAAAAAAGATGACTTTCAACCACACAAACAAAAGAACCCAGATCCAGTAATCGATCCATGAACAGATTCATTAAAGAAAGCGAGTACCTTGCTTGGAAGACATGATCGTCGTCGGATAAGAAAGGGAGTTAGGGTTTGGCCCGACACGAAAAGGATACGAAATTGAGCAACCAAACCCCTATTCTCGCAATTATTGGTCCATAGGGTGGCTGTGAGTATAAAGTAAAAGGGATTGCACGTGCTTGGCTCGTGATTGACTTATTTTGGACTTTTTTATTTTTACTTTTATTTATAATTCATTATTTTTCTGTCTCAAAAGAAAAAATAATAATTGTTATTAAAATACCATATCATACAACAAAAGTATGTAATAAATAGGAAATTCTTATAATTTAGTTTTAGATTGAAATAGAAAATACAACAATATTATATTTGACAACTGAATTTCTCTTTTAACATTAAAATAATTTTGACAACAATAATTATAATTGTAAGAAAAATCAATTTTCACACATGATAATTTTCGAATATCAAATTATATAAATTTTATCATCAACACCTAGTTGAAATCCTGGTGAAATGCAAAGTTTGGAAAGATCCGATAGTACGCAAACTTATCCCTATCTAATAAAAAGATTGCTTTCGATAGACTCACATATAATATATTATGAAATTACACGTTTTCTTTATATATTATTTAACTTAATTAATTGTTTCAAGCATATTAATTTGTACGCACATTAAAAATTTTTATTGTATTTTTTATAATTATATAATTAGTTATAATTATTTTAGAGTAATCATAACACAAATTGACTAATCAATAATAGCCAAGTTGTTTCTGTATATCTTAACATACACTTCAAGATAATAAGAACATGATTGTCAAAAACCAAAGAGTAGGTTCAATTGATGTTAATGAATTCCTAATGTGATAAGGTTTTAAATCGTGGGTCTGATATGATTATAATCTATACTTAAATTATGTTAACAATTCGAAATTTTAGATTCTAAATATTAAAAGTCGAATTCAACAAAATAAAAAATGATATAAATCACTAAAATCTTATTTTTTAAAAATTCGAACTTAACTCAAATTTTGATTCGATTGGAACAGTCGAACTTATGCTTTAACACGATATAAATATAAGCCATTGTAATATATGATTATAAATTGTCAAGAATTAATTTTTAAAAAATTACTTTAAAAAATGTTTAAATCAATTGGAACCAATCTATAATGCCAATTTCTAACTCATCTCTTGAAGGACAACATTTTTCCTTTGATTTGTGTCCACAAAATTCTATTTGTCTTAGGTGCTATGTGCCTAACTAAATTGGAAGACACCAAACAAAGAAGCTTAACAACACAACAACAAATGATGAGAAGAACAATAATAATATTATAATAACACACCCTGTCTCTAAAATTTAGGTTAATAATAATAATAATATAAGAAGAAGAAGAAGAAGAACAATAATAATGCAATATCCAAAAAAAATCTCTTAAATAACTTATAATTTATCAAGGCATTGAAATGATTGAAGGTAAAAATACAATAATTTATATTAAATTAATATGTCATTTTTCTTGAATTAATTATCTTTAGTAGTTTACAATTTATTATTTGAAAAAGATCTCTCAACTAGTTAGAGTTGAAGTTGAGTACTATCGAACCTTTCCAAATTTTTGGTGGTAGTAGAATTTCTATTGAGTTTTATTGTTGTTTTCATTATAGCTTATATTTTATTAGTTTTTGTGGATTTGGAGCAATAAAAGTACATCTAAATGACTAAAGACTCATTGTAATTATTAATTTTATATATTTTAGTATGATGATGCTTAAATATTATATTATGTAGAGTTTTTTTCTTTTCAATTTTTACCAACTCTTTTTTTTTGTATATTTGATCTTAGGCTATGTTTGGTTGGACGTGTGATTTTTAATAAATGTAAATAGATGTAATATTAAAAATTTATTTTTGAGAGGGATGAAAAGGTTGATAATGTAATATAATGAGATGTTGTTTGAATGAATGATTTATAATGTAATATAGTGTAAAGATATTTATCGTTTTACATTTCACCATAAACTCCTCAGATCGAAGTTTTTCATTTTTATTGTTTAAAATAGAATAAGATGTAATATGAAACTCTCATCTTCTTTCTCGTTCCATTCAATTCTATCATAAATTATCATCTTAAAGGATGAAACATTATTACATTTCATTTAATTCCATTAATAAACCTCTTACATAGCCTCAATCATATGCAGCCCAACATTGAGTTAAAAATTTTAGAATCAAGAAAAAAATAATTTAAAGGGATTAATATAAACTTTAAAATTATTAGAAAAATTAAAAATTTAATTAAAAAAATGGGAAATTAAAAGGCCATAAATTTTAACCAAAACATCCGCTTAGTTTCCCGGGGTTTATTCACCGCCACATTTAACAGATAACTCTCTTCTTGTATTGATTACCCCAAATTACCCCTAAAATGTAATACATGAATCGTGAAAGGGCAAGGCTAATTATGGAAGATTGACCACAACTTTTAGCGACCTTCGAGTTCGCCAGAAACAGAACCGAAGCGCGCGAAATTTCAGAATTCCTAAGAAACAATGCAAGGAATTGTAATTCATTTTCAATTTCATGATTGACCTTTCACCTGAAACTCTATATATATTACATAGACACAATGCTTTTTAATGTTTCTCTCGAGTTGGTGTCATTTTCTTCTTCTTCTTTGCTTTTTAATCTCTGAAACTGCTAAAAGCTCTTCTTTTTTGGGAGCTTTGATGGTGCTAAATTTGGAAGCCTTAAAAAGAGAGAAGATTTCTTGTTTTTCTGTTCTTTTTTTTTTCTGTTTGCTTACTTGGATCATACCTGCCCATTTCTTCAGGTTTCTTTCTTTCTATAAATGTGTTAGCTTTTTCTGGTTCTGCCGGTTGCATCTGTTTGATCTGTTGCATATTCTGTGTGTTTCTGATATACCCTTTTTCCTGAAGAAATTAATAGAGAAGAAACCATAATCTTTTTCTCTGGAGACTTTTTCAGAGAGAGTTTGGAGATCAAGATGTTTAGCGGGTTCAGCAAGCATAAATTTTACACGAAATGGTAGTTGCACCAGCGATTTTGCTTACATCTGTTGTTTATATTATCAAATTTTTTAGTGGTTTTGAGATTCTCTATATGGTTTTTGTTCAGCAAGTCATCTATGAAGACGATGAAGTGCCGGATTGAGGTTTTGAAGAAAAAGAAGAACACGGTTGCGAAGTATTTGAAGAATGATATGGCTGATCTTATCAAGAACGGCTTTGATTATAATGCTTATTGTCGGGTACCGTCCGTTTCTGAAAAAAATTGAGAAGAATCTGATACAGCTTTTGTTCATGGAGTCCTGGAATTGTTAAGACGAAGATCTGTTCATTGGTTTTGAATTTTGTTGCAGGCTGAAGGTCTCATGGTTGAGCTAAACATGATAGAGGCTTACGATTTCATTGAGAAGTTCTGTGGTTGCATATCAAACCATCTCTCAGCTATGGATAATCAGAGGTGCACTTACACTTAATGTTTTAGCAGATCCTGAAGCAGTTGAAAGCTTACATTTTGTTTTTCTTTTGTCAGAGAATGTCCTGACGAGTGTAAAGAAGCTGTACAATCTCTGATATATGCTACAGCAAGGGTTCCTGAATTCCCGGAACTGAAGAGCCTTCGTACATTGTTCAATGACAGATACGGAACTTCAGAGAAATTGGTCAACAAAGAGGTTTGCTTTCAAGTTCCCATCATTAGACAATATTAAACTTTGGTGTTAATGTTTTGATTTTTCCAATGTTGGTTTCAGTTTATGGAGAAGTTAAACCCAAAATCTGCTACAAAAGACATGAAGTTTCAGTTAATGCACGATATAGCACAAGAATTCTCCATAGAATGGAATCCAAAGTCATTGGAACAGGAACTCTTTAAAGCACCCCTCACTCGATCGAACACAGATCAAGAGGTGAGAGACTTGTACTTTCTGATTCTGCAAGCTTATTACTCCATTTACCTTTGGATGATTCTTTTACAGGACCTCCATGAGCATGAGTCTCCAGAGAATGGACACAAGTTGGACGAGAACCCGAAAATGGAGATCCAAAAAGGGACAAAGGAGGGTGAAGAACATGAACATAAACCGACCAAAATCAGGAACGAATCTTTCCCAAGAAGATATGGTCTCGACTTCAAGTCCAGAGTGGAGAAAGTGAAAGAGCTTTTTCTGTCAAAAAGAAATGAAACTGAAGCACCATCTGGTGCAAGAAAGATAGCCAGTGAAGATCATACTACTTCAAGTTCATTATCTAGTCTCAAGACAGAAGCTGAAAATGCAGAACCTGACGTCGAAAAGTCCCTGAAATCGAGTAGCAGCAATGGAGAAAGCCAGCAGGATGATTCAGATGTTGAATCTAAGCCAAAACCGAGATCAGTTCGAAGGAGACCGTCGAATTTAAGCAAGTACCAAGCCCTGGAAGAAACGTTCAGTGTTGAGAGTCCATTGAAACGGGCTTCAGGAACTGAAAACTCGAATGATGTTGAGAAACCATTGAAGCCGCCGTTGAAACGTGCCTCAGGACCTGAAAACCCGAATGGGGTGTGTGGAACGAGGAATCCTAGAGCCACGAAATCAGATACGTTCAAGCCTGAACAGAGGAAAACCCATGCAAGAGCTGCTTCAGACATGACTAGACGTTACGTTCACCCGAATCTGCCGGATTGCGATGAATTGGCAGACCGAATTTCGTTTCTCAAAGGGATATGAATGGAGATTGAATTTAGATTCTTGGAAAGCTTTTTTTTTTGTATTTCTTGAGCAAGAAAAAGAAAATGTGACCCTTTTAACTATGGTAGGCATAGTTCGGTTCGGTCGGTTTTTGACTGTTGAACCAAACTGAACCGAATAATCAGTTCTATTCTATAAAAAACTGAACCGAATGTCAGATGAAACCGTCAGTTCGATTTGTCTTGCGGTTCGGTTTGGTTCGATCATTTCAATAGATTTGGGCCTTAAAATTTGGGTCAATTTTAGTACATATTCAATATTTTTATTTCATTTTAGCACCTATTAGATGATTGTTATACTTGCAAAATTGCAAATTTATCTTATATACCTATAGTTAAAAATATAAAAAAATATAAATTTTTTTTGTTTTTAGTTGATCGGTTTGGTTCGGACAAAATTTTGCCTACACCGCAACCGAACAGATATAGTCAGTTTTTCAATATCCGAAACCCAACCAAACCATCCATCACATCTGTTTGGTTCGGTTTAGCCCGATTTTGTCGATTTTTTGAGTTTATTCGGTTTTTTCGATTTTTTTGTCCACCCCTACTTTTAACAATTTTACCATTATTAGAAGCCGAAATAATTCAAAATCTCAAAAGAAGTTTAAAAATTCGAAAAACTTCAAAATACAAAACAACCTTAGCATACAAGACTTTTCATTTTGTAGGATCCGGGGCATATCAATTTTACGCAATCATCTTTTTGTGTTTTTATAAAGAGATTGTTTTAATAACTCAAACGTATGACCTTATAGTTATAAAAGAATAACCTTATTAGTAATAAAAAAGTCTAAAAATATAAATTCTAATTAAATTTAAAGCTAAACTTGAAGAGCAATCGGGTTGGGTTGGATATAAGTAGGTTTGGCAAAATTTTGTCCAAACCGATAGTTTGATCTTGTTTGATTTAAAAAAAATTAGATACAAGTTAGAATCTTTTTGACCAAATTTAAACTGAATTGACCAATTTTTGTTCGAATTAAAATCAAATCTGAATCTATATTGACCTAATCTAACAAAACGTCTGAATTTTTAAAATTGGTCAGTATCAAATATTTAAAACCGATTAAAATTGTCGATCTGAATTTAAAAAAGGCAAAAAAAATCATTATTTTAAAAATTGGCGAATAAAAAATTTTATGTAATTTTTAATTTTGATTTGAAGTGTACTTTTTTCTTTGTTATAGTTTTGTGATTGGTTTGACAGAAAAAAGATGTAAAAAAGATGGTGCAATTTAATGACCTTTTATTATTAGTTAAAATTAGACAAATCAGTTTCGAATCGAGTTGGGTGTTTTCTAATCCAGTTTGATTCTGGCTCAGTTTGGTAAAAAAAAAGTTTCAAACTAATTTAAAAATCATGAAATATTTACCTTTGTCTAAATTGTTCGGAACTAATTTAGTTTGAAACTGATTTTTGCCCGTAGATATAACAATAAAAAAAATAGAACCTTATATCGCGACTAAATTTTACTTAAATTTAAAAAATAAAAAAACTAAAAGATTTTTAAAAAGTTAAAAACATTTTAATTTAAACTCCAACCAGAGTCAAAGCTAAACTCGATGGTTTAAGCGGTCGGCTCGGGCCAAACAAAGCATAAAGTGGTTCTGTTTACAGCCCACGCCAGCAGTGAACGGAACCACTTACACTGGCTGAAAAGTAGATCCAAACAAAGTGGTCGGTCCCAACCCACTTTGAAGTACAAGCAACCGTTCGAAAAAGATATTCTCTCTTAAAAAAGCAAAGTTGCCCCAAAATACTTAATTACTTACAGGGATGTTAATTTTAATTCAGATTGGTCAGATTATACGTTAAAAGTGGTGAGCTCGATTAGGTTATAGGTTGAGCATGAGCATACCCTGCTCGTGACCCAACCGTTATTTAAAAAATGTATTGTTTTGTATGATATGATTTAATTTAAAGTTAATAAATTTGATTTAATTTTAAGTCGGATTCAAAATTTTTAGGGTAAAATAATATTATTTTTTAATTTAAAATTGAAAAAAGAAAATCAAATTAAGATCTCAAACTCGAATTTAAAGTTAAACTCAAACTTGATCGAGCTTTAAATTATCGTCCTTATATTTATTCCTATAATTATTCCCTAATTACTCTTTTTTCAAAAATTAATGATGCTTTTGAGTAATGTTTTAAAGTGTACGGTTAAAATATTTAGTCGGTATTAAATTATTAATTAATTAATTAATTAAAATATTTAAATCCAATTTTGGGGTATCCTTTTTATTAGGATCTTAATATAATTTATGTAAATGTGATTTTAATTAAAAAAGTAAATTAATTTATAATAAAATTATATTGGTCTTTAAACCTGAACAATTAAATTTGATTGAATTTATATTTAGATATAAATATAATATTTTCGTTTAATATTAAGATAAATATGAACATGTATTTAAAATTCAACTCAGACATATTTAAATACAAATATTACATGTATTCAAAAATTTATAATACATATATTAGAATATTAAAAAGGTCACACGTAAGCGAAGTAGATGCTTTATGCTTTCGTGATTAGATTTCAAATAAAAAATAATTAAAGTATTAAGTAAGAACAATTAGAACTTTGACTTTTTAAGTTTTACTATTGACTATGGGATCCATCAAAGATTTTGTAATATCTAATAATTTAAATTCTGTATCAGACAAAATTTACCCAATCCCTATGTATCCCATAAAACGACAGCCAAAACCCACCGAAACGACACACCCCCTTCTCTACACTACTCTCGACTCTCGAGTCCTCTCCACATTCTCGACCTCCAAACACGCAACTCTCTTTTGACATACTCACAGAGAAACGCTGAAGAATTTCATTAGCGATCGCTCGCTTTCGAGGACTGATCGATTATCGGATCAACCATGGGCTGCACTCAGTCCAAGATCGAGAACGAGGAAGCGGTTGCGCGATGCAAGGACCGGAAGATTTTCATGAAAGAGGCGGTCGCCACCCGAAACGCCTTCGCTGCCGCGCACTCTTCCTACGCCATGTCGTTGAAGTACACCGGCGCTGCTCTCAGTGACTACGCCCAGCACGAGGTGCCTCATCACCACCACTTGTCGTCTTCCTCGGCGCCCGTTGCCGAGTCAACCAATTTACAGCCGTCTTCGGCGGCGGCGGTGGTGGCGCATGCGCCGACACAGGACGCCTTAGACCAGTTCAAGCCGCCTCCGCCTCTTCCGGAATTCAATCCGTTGCAACGCGCCGCCAGCATGCCGGAGATTAAGATCCAGAAGCTGCAGGAGGCGAGGAAGCCGGCGGGGCCGACGATTGTGGAGGAAGAAGATGGGGTGGAGCTTGAAGTTCATGACAATGATAGATTGGTGAGAAAGCGAAGTAATAATAGTGATAAGAGTAACAGAGGAGAGAAAGTTCAACAGAGGAAAAGAGATGATGATGACGTTGCAGCAATGACGAATCCACCAGCACAGATGATGCATCAGGATTCCACGTGGGATTACTTCTTCCCACCGCCGGACAGCATGCCAGGGCCGACACTGGCCCCGCTGGAGGAGGAGGAGGAGGTAAATAAGGCTGCTGCCGAGGCGGAGAAAGCAAAGAGGACGGAAGAGAAGGTGGTGGAGGAGGAGGATGAGGTGTTGACACGGCCGCCTGTGATGGTAGAGGAGGAGTCGTTAGAGATGCAGGTGCCGGTGGTATCGGAAAAGAAGGTGGTGACGAGGATGGGAGGAGAAGGAGGGGGGAGGAGGATGGGAAAAGGTGTGAACTTGATTAAATTGTTTTCTGATCTTGATGATCATTTCTTGAAGGCTTCTGAGAGTGCTCATGAGGTTTCCAAGATGTTGGAGGCCACTCGTTTGCATTATCACTCCAATTATGCTGATAATCGAGGTAATGGGTTTCTATTATTGGCTTTCTTTAGTTCACTTGTTGGTAAAGATGGAACTTTTTTCTCGTTTTCTGGCATTCAGTGGCTGAATTGTTTGAAGCTAAGCTAAAATTTTGTCCTCATGCCGACTAGTTTGAGTTAATTGCCTGGATGGCTGAATCCTTCATTCAGGTTGTTTATTGAATTGTTGTCGATATAGTATAAAATCTTTCACAGGTTACTGTAATTATATTGTAGAAAGAGAGTCCGTTTTAAAGTTATTGGCTTTGATAGTTCACATATGATTTTCTCGTAAACAATAGTATATCTGCTTGTTTAATGCCTTTGGAATTTGTTGTTTGAAATATTCTTTTGAAAAGTTTTCTGATTGAGAATAAAATGGATATGTTTCTTTTCGTTTATGTTTACGGTTAGAATTCTAGCAGTCTATGATTATTCTTCTGTTGATGATTATATGGTGCTGCTGTCCATGTTGTAGGACATATTGATCACTCTGCAAGAGTGATGCGTGTTATTACGTGGAATCGATCATTCAAAGGAATTCCAAATATTGATGAGGGGAAGGATGAGTTTGATTCGGAAGAGCATGAAACTCATGCCACTGTGTTGGATAAGATGCTGGCTTGGGAAAAGAAGCTTTATGATGAAGTGAAGGTCTGTCAAAATACCTCCATAGTTGTTGTGTTTGTATACTCTATTTTTGGTACCCTTTTCATATGCACAACTAAAACTTTACTTAAGTCCTCGTGTCAACATTTTGTATCTTTAGGTGTTGATGTGCAATTTCCAATAACGAAGTTGGTTATTTGACTTCATATGATCTCTCTACTTGAATAGTTTTTATGCTGTTCATATGTCGTGTTTATGGTTAACATTTATATTGCACCCTTACGATATTGCTGATCCTTTTGATAAGAGGTTCTATTGTGCTCAGTTTCTCTGAGTAGCTGTAGACATTCTATCCAGATTAATATTTATAATCTCTTTGACCTCATTACAAACTAAGTGCCATGTTATCTATTAATTTATTTTTAATATATTTGTTCTTTTATGTGTCAAAGGTGAGTTGTGACGAAGGAACATGTCTTCTTATTGCCTGAGCTATGAGGAACTTACATAATTTTTTACTGCTGGACAGGCTGGTGAAATCATGAAATATGAGTATCAAAAGAAGGTTACTTCACTCAATAAGCAGAAGAAGCGAGGTACTAATTCTGATTCACTGGAGAAACTAAAAGCAGCAGTAAGCCATCTGCATACAAGATATATTGTAGACATGCAATCAATGGATTCAACAGTTTCAGAGATTAATAGATTACGGGATGAGCGGTTATATCCAAAACTTGTACAGCTTGTTGATGGGTAAGTTGCTTGTAGAAAAAAAATAAGAAAGCATTTATTTGGAGCCGTATCTCTTCAAGGTGAACATGTCATGGGACATTGTTTCACTGATTTAACAAACTTTTCCAATCTGATGTGTTTCCAAATAATAATGTCTTATCATTATTTGCATCTTAGAAATGGTACGTGAATTCAGGAAATTCAATTTAATGATAATTTGAGGAATTCAGTGTGTATCATTACTTAAGGTCCAGGTGAAAGGGCTTATTGCGCCATCTCTGTGTTAGGCTTCAGGAAGTCCTGTTCTAAATCCTGGATTGCAACACAGTGCTTCTGTTGTGTGATATTCTGTAGCATATTAATATTTTTATGGTATTCTGTTTGATATCGTCCAATATTAAGACACACGGATGTTCCTTAAGGATCTATGAAGCAACTGAATCCATTGAACTGCATTATTCTAGGGTTGCCTTTATCAATGTACACGGAGGTGTTTCTTATGAGCTAAATCAAAGTATTTGATGTGCTACATCTGTTGGACTTTAAGCACTGAAAAGACGTCTGAATTGGACAATAAAATGTTTGATTGGCTTGAATCATGTTTAGTGCT
Source organism: Erythroxylum alaternifolium (assembly GCA_027478495.1). Taxonomy (NCBI): domain Eukaryota; kingdom Viridiplantae; phylum Streptophyta; class Magnoliopsida; order Malpighiales; family Erythroxylaceae; genus Erythroxylum; species Erythroxylum alaternifolium. The sequence continues at coordinate 3,134,408 of JANIIA010000005.1, read as the reverse complement.
TATCGTTATTTTCTAAATGCCCTATGGGACACTGCTGACGATCAATATATGATTGCAGGATGGCCACCATGTGGGAAACCATGCGATCTCATCATGAAGCACAGTTCAAGATTGCAAACGTTTTGAGGTCTGTGGACATTTTGCCTTCCCCAAAAGAAACTACTGAACATCTTCATCGTTGTACTTATCAGCTAGTTGGTATTGTTGAAGATTGGAATATTCACTTTTGTCAGTTTGTTGACCATCAGAAACAGTACATAAAACGACTAAAAAATTGGTTGAAGCTGAACCTTGTCCCCATTGAGAGCAGCTTGAAGGAAAAGGTTTCTTCTCCTCCCAGAGTCCAGCAACCCCCAATACAGGCTCTTCTCTTTGCCTGGGATGATTATTTGGACAAACTTCCAGATGAAGTTGCAAGAAGTGCTATAAAGAATTTCGCTGCTGTTGTACATACCATCCTCCAACATCAAGAAGAAGAGTTGAAATTGAAAAAGAAATGTGAAGAAACGCGGGAGGAGCTTTCCCAGAAAACGAGGAAATTTGAGGACTGGTATAGTAAGTACATGCAGACTAGAACACATGATGAGTTGGATGCTGATATGGCAGAAGGCAACACCTACAAGGATGCTATTGCAGAGAGACAGTTTGTTGTGGATGCGGTGAAGAAGCGATTGGAAGATGAAGAAGAAGCCTATCAGAAGCATTGCCTTCAGGTGAGGGAGAAATCCTTGGTGAGTCTTAAAACTCGCCTGCCTGAGCTCTTTAGAGCTATGTCCGATATAACTGCTCATTTTTCTCATTTCTATAAGACCTTGAGGTCCACATCACAGCGCAGAAATCCAAATTCATCCTAAGGGGAATTTTATGGGTTGTACAATTTGTTTATATATCAATTAAATGAGTGAGCCGTGTTAAAATGACAATTTAGTTGTACAATGTATCATATCACTTTCAGTGCATTTGATACGGTACAGGTTTGATTGTGTATGTTTATGATCTTTTGATTCTTTTAGTTTCATGGTAAGGGTTTTGTTAGTTCATATCTGTTTATAAAAGTGATTACCTTTTTTTGCTTCAATTGAAGAGTTGATTTAAAGTTGCTTCAAGAAAGTCTTTATTTAAAAGTCATTACTAGATGCTTCAGCAGTGTTTTACTGAGCTGAGAATTGAGACGATGGCCCTCTGATATAGGCCATGTAGTCACTTATGGCTTGCTGTTTTTCTTTTTCTTCTTCTTGATTACACTTAGCAGATGGTTTTGGTCACACTTAATGATAGCTTTCTTTCGGGACACAAGTCAACTTATTAGATTGTTTGCTACTCAAGAAGAAGATTATGAATATAGAACGTGTTTGTCATAAGTTGGAAGACCAAAACATTTCCATCAACGCTGGGTGATTGCTACCTTCAGTTTATAAAGGGGCTGTGGAACTCTTTTTTCCGATGGTTGTAAAAATCCAACTGATATGTGGACAGATTGGATAGATAATTTCTTTCTTCCTTTGCCAAGAAGAAAATGACAGTGAAGGAGAAAATAGAAGGCAAGAGCTTCCACGGGAAAGAGAGTATCAAGAGTGATTTTGTTTATGAACTTCCAATGATTTTCCTTTCTCGTGAATCAATTGCTTTACAGAGTTGTTTACTTCATTTGTTTTGCTGGAATGAAGGAATTATCATACTTACCCAGAGCAGCATATGGAAATCTTCTTGTATTTCTAGTTTTTGTTTCACTGTTTACTTTCGCTCCAGCAGGCTTTGGAGGACAAGCTCTTGCCAGTCTCTGTCAAAAAAAGGTAGGCACCGTTTTTTGGTACTTACTCAAATTGACAAAGCAATGGTAGGCACCATTGTGCCTACTATTTTTGACAATTTTAAGGGGATAGGTGGCCAAATGGCCAGCCATCCCACATGCTCTCTTGCCTATAAATAGGCAGGAGATGAAGAGAAGCAGCAGCAAAAAGCAACAAAAAAAAAGAGAAGTGAGGTGAGAGAAAAGAGGACAAAAAACAGAGACAAAAATATTCTGTATATTTTTGTGGGTCTAATTTTTTCTTGTAATTTTTTAGTTTTTTCAAGTCGTAAAAGTTTTCTATCTTGCCCCAATTTGGGAGTTTTCACGTAAAATTTGTGTGTTTGTTACTGTTCCCTTCAATCCTATTTAGCTGCGAACCTGCTCTAATCCGGTCGATTTTCACAACAAGTGGTATCAGAGTCAAGGCGTGCTTTTCTTGAAAATTCGGAGTATGCTATGTAGTCGCAGTTTTGACTGATCTTCCACATCAGAAAAGATTTTCTTAGAAAAGGTTCATTT
>JANIIA010000005.1:3100949-3131997 GCA_027478495.1 Erythroxylum alaternifolium | reverse complement strand
AATTGACAAAGCAATGGTAGGCACCGTTGTGCCTACCATCTTTGACAATTTTAAGGGGATAGCTGGCCAAATGGCCAACCATCCCACATGCTCTCTTGCTTATAAATAGGCAGGAGATGAAGAGAAGAAGCAGCAGCAAAAAACAGAGAAAAAAAGAGAAGTGAGGTGAGAGAAAAGAGATAAAAAAAGAGAGACAAAAATATTCTGTATATTTTTGTGGGTCTAGTTTTTCCTTGTAATTCTCTATTTTTTTCAAGTCGTAAAAGTCTTCTATCCTTGTTCGTAGTTTTTACCCTAATTTGGGGTTTTTCACGTAAAATCTGTGTGTTCGTTACTGTTTCCTTCGGTCCTATTTAGCTGCGAACCTGCTCTAATCCGGTCGATTTTCACAACAGTCTCTTGGCTGCAGATTTGTAGAAACAAGAAAACATTCGAGACTTGCATATCTCAATCCTCAAAACAAGCACAAATTTATGGTAAAAACGTATGCCTGTGATGGTCAAAAGGTATTCCTGTGTTTTGTGTTATCTTGTGAGTATGGTTCTGCTACTGTTAAATGTTTAGACTGAGGTAAGATCACAGATAGCCTTGTCAATCTCGTGGCTAGAAGCGATAGTGATTGACATACTGCAACTTAAATGAATTCACAGTTTATTTACCTATTTCATAGAAAAGATCATTGACATTCTGTCCTATTTTTGCTGATGTTTCTGTGAAGAACATTCCGTTCTCTTGTGCATATCATCCACCCTCCTGCAGGTGGATGAAAAACATCTGTAAGTAATGAAGAATGATTCCAAGAGTTCTCATTAAAAAACAGCCAGCTACAAAAATTTGAAGTTCCTGGGCACAATGCACCGTTATTAGCAAGCCAGAAGCAAAAAAAATATACATAAGTATCAGACTGATTGTCGTGTGATTTGTCGGATTGTTTAATGCCATTACTAGATTAGGATTACCTAGCAAAGCATATGCAGGAGAAGATATTGATCTCTCAGTCAAGATTTAGAATAAAAATATCATCCTGACAAAACTTAAGACCAAACTGGTTTTCCCGATTCCCAAATCCCCCATAATCACTTGTAACACGTAATCAGGTATGTCAAGACCCAAGGGTTATCAAAAAGTTTCCATATTTGCATTATCTACAGGAATATTTTGTTGATCTAGCCATAACTTGGGAGTAACTTCATAGTGAAGAACTCCATTTTTGGTAGTAGTAAAGAAGTAAGCATAAAATGCTGGAAGATGGTGATAATGTCCTATTCTATCAATGACATGAAAAAAAAGATCAGTTGCGAGAAAAAGAACAAGCGTAAGACATACCCACCAGCTTGGCTCGTATGATCCTGTTCCCATGTCTTGCCATTGCTAAACATGTTGGTGTTGATCAAATTCCACAATTTTAGTTGTGCTTATGAAATTGCGAGTGATCCTGAAAAGATAATTTGGTGAAAATTGGAGGAAAAATAAAGAAGGGTTTTTTTCACAATTCACTGCAAGAGATGGATCAGATAGAATGGTTGTTTTAGTCTATGTTTATGTTTATAGCTGTGACTAGGACTTTAGTTTACCCTAGCTTAATTTTATAGTGTTTTTTGCAGCTATTGAAATGTCTTCTTCTCCTTGCTTCCCCTATTTATGGGTCAAAACTGGTTTGGCTTGTAACTCCCATCTCTTTGTTTGTTTATAAAGGAAGGGTTGTTCTAAGAATAATTTTCAAGAGTTAATTAATAATTATCATTTATATATTTATAAGATATCTTATCTTCTCATTCTTATTCAATTTAAGTCAAGGATGACAAATTAGAAAGTGATATTTTTTAATAATTTTTAAAATTAACGTTTCATTTAATTGTCCAAATTTTAAAAACTAAACAACTCAATTTAAAAAATTATCTTCCATTTATTCGACTCTCTTCCGTTTCGTCGATTTTGTCCAGATCTTCTTTTTTTTCAAAAAAAAGGAAGAAGTAGGATTTTATGCCTCTTGTTCGTATTTAGCTCTCTTCATTTTGAAAGTTTATATTTTTACATTTATTTTTTCCTCCCTTTTTTCGTTTTTATGCCTCTTGTTCGTATTTAGCTCTCTTCGTTTTGAAAGTTTATATTTTTACATTTATTTTTTCCTCCCTTTTTTCCGTTTACAAGTTTATTGTAGTTTTTTAGTTTAATATTTTATTGATATGAATTGACAACAAAATCTTTAAATTTTTTTATTTCTCTAAATGTTAATTTCTAACATTATTTTGTTTGAGTTTAAATTTAGCAAAAATTTCACAGAAACATGAAGTTGGCGCAATTTTAGAGGTTGTTTACTATCCTATTAAATCATTATATATGATATAAGATTGTCAAAAGCTTATGTTTGCTGACATATTTTACTTTGATCAGTCATTTTCATTATTTAACCAACCCCACAATTTATTGTAATGCCTTTAACAAACCTATATCATCATGAGTTGTTTTGTTTGTATATAATAAAAGAGTAGCATGCCCATTCTTTAATCCAAAGGCACAAAGTGCATTGGGACAAAGAGATTACTGACTTGTCTAATCAATCATGAGTTGTTTTGTTTGTATATAATATAAGAATAGTATTCCCATTCTTTAATTCAAAGGCACAAAGTGCATTTGGGACAAAGAGATTACTAACTTGTCTAATCAATCTCTCTGCTTGGCTAAATAAGCAAGGTGTTGATAAATAATTAGATAATTAAATTAATTATTAATTAGAAGCTACGAGGAAAGATTTGAGATTTAATGATACATCAAAGTCACGGAATCAACTTCTTACTAAAATTCTTTGGTAAAAATATAAAGAAAATGTTATTTCCTTTAAAGGTCTGTTTAATTGGATGTTAATTAATGAAATAAAATAGAACAGAACTGAACGGAACGGTTTATAATTAAATGGAATGTAACACAGTGAAAATTTATTTGAAAGGGATGAAAAAGTTTATAATATAATATAATAAAACGTTATTTGAAAAAAAAATGAAATAAAATGTATAATAAATGACTATTATATTCCTGATACTAAAATAGTTGTTACAGAAAGTTTAACACTATAATTTTAAAATAGAAATTATGTCCAATTAAAAAGTCATGGTTCAAGTCACGAATAAATAATTTTTTTATATATTTTTTATTTTAAAATATTAAAAATTTTATTATTTTATTATTAATTATAAACAATTTATTATTAATTATATAAAATTATTATTATTACTTATTTAATAAACTTTATTTTAATAAATTTTATTTTATTCTATATAATTTATATTTAAAAATAATTTATTTACATTTTTATTTATATAAAAATATATACAAATAATTAAAGGATAATTTTAATATTTTCTCTATTTTCAATAATAAAAAATTTATATATTTTTTATTAATTATATATAATTTATTATTAATAATATAAAAATTATGATTAAAGTAAAAAATAATATAAAAATATTATTAATTATAAAATATGTATTACGTTTTATTTCGTTACATCGGCACAACAGGCTTAACGCATTGTGCCTCGATTCACTTTTTTTTACTTTACTTTTTTAATAAAATGAATTAATAACTAAAAAGATAATGATATAATAATATTACCAACAAAAAGGAAAAAACTCCACTCATATCGTATCCTGTACCTACTGATTAGGACCCAACAGGAAAACTTGTTCAGAACGCTCCCAACACCTAGGAAGCCTCCTCATCAACTTCTTCTACTCCAGAACAAAAGGAAACAACCTCAGTTGAGGCAGTTTCCACAAAGCCTTCCATGGCTCCCTCCAAGACTGACCCTGAACCATCACAAACTCACTACTATACCCCCATACCATGCTCTCATGATCATCAAACCCACTTTGTCATACCCTTTTACCTCCCGGCAAACCTCCGTCTACGGTGGCGAACAATCATCGTCACCATTCTCCTCCTCCTCCTCCTCACCGCCCTCGTCTACTTCCTCTGGCCGTCTGAACCCACCCTCAAGATCGTACGGCTGAAACTAAAAAAGATACATGTTCGCACGCGGCCTTTCATATACCTTGACATCTCCTTACACGCTACTATTATGGTGCGTAACGTGGACGCTTACTCCATGGACTTCACAAGCCTTTTCGTTAGGATCAAGTACAGAGGCAAGAGGCTGGGGCATGTGAAGTCGCGCGGAGGGCACGTGAAGGCTCTAACGTCGTCTTACGTGGAAGCTGAGCTGGAGCTTACTAGGGTCAGGATTCTGTCTGACGTGGTGTTCTTGCTTGAAGACTTGGCTAAGGGTAGAATTCCATTTGATACTGAGACTGAAGTCACTGGTACGCTTGGCTTCTTGTTGTTTGGCCTTCCTTTAAAGGTAACACAAAACCCCTTTTTTGGCTATCTTTTAATAACCTGAAGTGAAATGAAATCCGCAAGGCAACGGTTAGGGACGGCAATAAGTCGAGCCCAACTCGGCCCTGCTGTAGGGGACCTGGGCTGGAGGCAGCCTAGGCTCAAGCCTGATTCTGGCTCAATTGCGGCCCAAATTGTTTTTCTTAAGTTGAAATGTCAAAACGACCCCGTATAGCAATTACTTATGGAGCTTTGGGCCTTGAGATTAAAAAAAAATTCTGAAATTCTATCAGCCTGAGCTTAGGTTGTTGTCATCTTTACAACAAGTCTATGATTTAATTGATATTATACAGTCGTAAAATTAAAGATTGAATAAAATTAAAAATATTAAAATGTGATTGAAGGAAATTACTCTTATTGTAAATAAAAATAAAATTTTATTTATTTACAAAACTAACCGATTAATTAATAAATTAGTCCATTTTTAACAATACAAGTATCAAAGTAAATCAAATATGAAAATGCAAAATCGAAAAGTCAATTGGTTCAAAATTTGAAGTTTTTACAATTGAATAAGTTAGATTGCTATTTTTAACTAATTAAGGATTTGTTTCTAAATAAAATGCTAATCAATGATTAAGGAGTAGATTTATTAATAATAGGTTACATGTTTTGATTTTTGCTTATGAAAATCCATTTATTGCATCTAATTATCCTTAATGACAAATTTTAGAACCTAATTGTTTAATTTAAGTCAATAGTTTATCGAAGTGATTTATCGAAAATACGTAATTTATAGATTGTTTCGTGCACTCAAGGGTTTATCCAGTTAGATCGGAAGTCTTATTATTAGCAGTTAGATGACAGAATCTGCATAAACTAACCTTCCTCAAACCAAGTCCTTCAGGAATTCTGATAAATTTACTGAACCTGGAAGACATTTGCATTAGGAACACCTTGCCTGTACTTGTTCAATCCTGATTGATGTGCAGCAGATTGGTTGCTTAGCGAGAACCAAATTGTAATGATACTCTAGATTAATGTTTCAATTTGTGATTCTGAAACAGGCAAAATTGTTATGTGAGGTTCTGATAAACACAACAAATCAGACAATTGAACGTCAAAATTGTTACACTAAGGTAAGCAGCCATTTAATTGGTTTTGTTCTTGTTACTGCTCTTGTTGTCATCTGCTAAAACGAGTATAGGACTGGCTTAGATATTCCATAAATCAAGTTCAGGAAAATTCAGATCATGGATCAGCTCCTGAATTGATCTCTGAAAGTCCTGACTGCTTTGGTTTCTCTGCCATTTCCAGCTACTGGAAGACCTGGAAGATAGCTATGTTGTTATGAAGTTAACAGAAAATGAATGATGAGGGGTTTAGTTCTCATCAAATCACAAATTATTGAATGGATAAGAAACATGTTTTGATCTTGTCAGCTTAAATTGCATCCAGTAAACAGCATTGAACTTGCAGGACTTGATGCAAGATGCAGCAGAAGCTAAAAGATTCAGATGGTGTCCCTATATTGAGAGGTCTGTGTATTGAAAAGTTGAACATTTATGATATGCCCTTTACAATAACGATCAGAACATGCCTGTTTCTTCCTTCCAATCTTTGTAACTATGTAATCAGATTCCTGAGAGTGAATATAAAGATTGGTATCTGTAAATTTTGGAGTTGCAGAAATACCAGAAGTTACAATCAACTTGATCATGTGGGGTTGGTTGATGAACTGACTCCTGATTGTCCCTCTCAATACATCTGGTTTTTCTTGCTGTTCTATGACGAGGTTAGCCTAATGGCTGAAGAGATCAGTGAAAATTAAGTAGTGAAAGTAGAAATTATTACCTTTCAAAGGCTCTTTTAGTTTGGATTCTTGTAAATGATGTTCCTAAACATTCAGATAATGATGATGAAAAGCTCTTTGGCTTTTCTTGGTTGCTCTAAAGATCAGTCTGCAGAAAGAGTTCAGAGATGATCTCATATGCGGAGGAATTCAAAATGCGACTGCTCTTTGTGCTTTTGTTGTTGAGGTATATCAGAGGAATCTCTCAACAGGCTTGTTTGCTTCAGTTGTGTCAACCATGGAAATGTAATAGCGAAGCAATTCTTGGCCAAGTCCACTAAGAAAATGAAGCAAAAGGGTCTTGAAAAACCTTTGTTTTTGCTTAAACTACATCATGCCAAAAATAAATGTTACATATGCTGAATCGATTAAAACAATATCATTTCAGTATATTATGTCAAAACTAATGTTGTAAAGTACGGATCGGAAGTTAAATCGGTAAGATAAGAAATTTAAAATTGGAAAGGATCAATCAATATTAGACTATCGTAAAATCGATTAACGATTAAATAAAATTAAATAATTTAAAATATAATTAAAAGAGATTGTTTTCAGCTATCGAATAATTTGAAATTTAATTTAAAAATTTTATTAAATAAAAAATTATCAATTTATTTTAATTTATTAATTTAAAAAAATTGATCAATTAATTAATAAATCAATCAATTTTTAACAACAATATTTATTAAAATAAATTGAACAGAAAAATTAAAATGTTCAAAACTTTTATGGTTGAACCGACTAGTTGGCTTTTTAAATCATTAGTCAAATTAACGTTATTTTAGTTCCAACTTGAACAGACCAAATTTGGTCACTCATTACTATCCCTACTAATTAAAGATCTCAAAATCGGCCTGGTTCAGCCTAATTTTGACCTAAATTGACTGGGCTACGGGTAAGTCACGAGCCAACTATGGTCTGCTCAGTCGGGTCATGGGTTGAAGTCGGGCCGACCATGATAGTCAGATTGGGCTACGGGCCAAGGTTGATCGGGTCGTGGGCCTGTGGCCTGATCATTATTTTCAAAATGGCTTTTTTTCGAAAGTTTTTTATTAAAAATAAAAATAGTTATTTTCAAAATGGCTTTTTTTCAGAAGTTTTTTATTAAAAATAAAAATAGCGACCTGGTCTGACCATTGATAAGCCTGGTACTAATACGACAAGGTTGGTTTTTAATGTTTTAGAAAAACTAACTTTTATAACTTTTAACAAATAATAATAAAACACATACATTATGAATATCATAAGTAATTTAGTGCTTGATTGGATGAGTTTATATCAGTAGAGCTTTTATGAGAAAAGTTTTTCTAAGAAGCTAGTTGACTGTTTGGTTGTCATTTTAAAAAGAATTTTTTTGAAAGAGCTTCATACAATAGATTGTTTGGCAACATAAAAATAAAAAAGCACTTTTAATTTTAACTATATTTTATTTTGTAATAAAAATTATTTATGTATATAAAAATTATTTATAATATATTAAACAATATGCAAAGCACAATATATTAATTATTATATAATTTTAAACTATATGAAACATAAATGAAAATATATCTAACCAAATCTTTTGTATAGATTATAACATAATAAAACTAATATCAAAAATAAATATTAAAAAATATAAAAAGTCAAATAATATTATATAAATCTCAAAATAAACGTGAAGATATGCCTGACGATATTGTGAGAATTATGTGTAAAACATAAAAGTAAAAGAGACTAACAAATAGGCTCATTAATTGATATGAAAATTTTACCTGAAAAAGTATTTTTTTTTAGAAGCTCTAAATTTGAGTTTCTTAAAAAGCTGTATTTTAGCTGCCAAAATGGTTATATTTACTTAAACATTGCTTTTTTATTTTACAGTCAAACACTCATTTAAAAAAAAACTTTTGTTGTGAAAAAAAAGTGCTTATTCATTTTCCAAAAACTCAACCAAACAAGCACTTAATCAAATATTATTAATACAATATCTCCACTCAATTTATAAGCCCAACTCGAACTAACTAAGCTCAAATTAAATTAATAATTTAAAATAATAATTAAGCTTGAGTTAAAATAATAATTTATTATAATTACAATAAATTATTATTTTAGGTAAAACTTAATTAGTTCAATTTAAATCTAAGACCTTCTATAAATAATATTCATTGAAAATTTGTTTCATTCTTATTTTTTAACCAAAAGTTCAAAAGAATATTTTTTTAGAAAATTCAAAATAAATTAAGTTTGTCTCAAAAGTTTTGAAAATTTTATAAAATTTCTTAAACTATCAATTTTATATTATCAAATCCTCACCAGTTTACTAGATAATTAATATATCAATATAGACTCAATGGAAGAGTTCCTATTTTAACTTAAGATAAAGGTAGTATCGTAAACTTTGAAATTAGGCTTGTCTCGGGTTGACCGGGTCATGGGCTAAGGTAAGAACAAAAAACGATATCATTTTGTAAACTTTTTTATTAAAAAAGTAAATTTGGGTAGGTCAGCTAGCTCCTGCCTGTCACGTCACGGGCCAGCCCAATAGCCATCCAATGAGAGGCCAAGCTATGAGTTTCTTATAACCCCACGGGCCACATACTCCAGCCCGACACATTGACATCTCTATTTAAAATAACCGATAAACTTGTTCCTTTATGGCCTTGTTTGGTTGACATAAATTCTTGCTTGGGAAATTAATATTTTTCCTAAATTTTATATTATCATGTTTGATTCATTTTTTTGTTTAGTTAAGAAAGTAAAAACTTTCTCAATCTAGGAAAAATAGTAGTACTTTACTAGAATTCTAAATCCAATCACCCACCTTGGTATTTAGATTATTTTCCTTAAGAATTTAATCTAAAAAATATACTAGCCAATTGAACTCTTCCTTCTCTCTCAACTCTACGACAGCTCTTTTCAATGTTAGAAAAAATTTTGATATTTAATTTAAATTTTAAGATTTATCTTTATACTCGGTTGAAATTTTTAATATTTTTCAATACTATATTTATGATATAAAAGTATTATATGATTAAAATATTAGGAATAAAAAATTAATATTTAATAATATAACTTGTATTATAAATTAACATTATTTAACGATTTCAATTTTTATTCGATTTGTAGGGATATAATTGAAAATGTAAGTCAAAATTCAATTACATTCTATAAAATACTGTTATATATCAAATACTATAATAAGAATCTACCCAACTTTTTTATTAAAATTCTTATAAATATCCAAATATGTAAATATTTTTACCTTCCAAAAAAATCAAATTCTAAATTTACTTTACTTTCCTCCGTCAACTAAATAAGGCCTATTATAAGTATTTTAATTTAAGATAAAGATATTATAGTGAGGTAACCTTTTTTACTGTGAAGTTGATACATTGGAAGAGTTCTTATTTTAGTTTAAGAACGGTCCAGATTTATACTCAATATAATACCTTCACGCATTGATATTGCATGTGACAATGTTTCCGACTATATATTATACGTTTTGACTTTCTGTACTATTATTTTCTATATGTATATAACACTCCGCTTGAGCTCTCTCCTTCATTATTATCTTCGTCTTCCATGGAACTCAGCAACTGGTGCAATTCCGGTAGTTGTCGCGTCGACAGCTACATGAACGGCGGCTACGATCGGATTGTCTCGTTCAAGACACGATCGAAGGTACCGAGGTGGAGATCGTTTTGGAGAAGATTGATAAAGGAAAAGAAGAAGATCTTTGATTGCTCTTCGTCCACCCGAGTGCATTTGTCATATGATCCTGATGAGTATTCTCAGAATTTCGACCAAGATTCCATGTTGTCTGACCCTGATATCGTCTTCCGATCCTTCTCTGCGAGGTTTGCTGTCTCTTCTAGGATCTTTGAGAACGGTAGATTGGCGGGGTAATGCTGTTTGGTTACTAGGAAATTTGTCTTGATCGGACTATTACTCGTGTTTGTTTGTTTTATTTCTTCTTCTTCTTCTTCTTCAAATGTTCAAAATGGTTAGAAGTATGCATTTTACTTTCTGGGATTTCGTCTTATGCTTGTTTCAGTGCCTTTGATCAAAAGTTAAGGAAGATCCGCTGAGAAAAAATTTATAAAAATTAAAAGACAAACTTTACGTCATCAAAGAAAATTTTTTAAAAATTTCAAACAACAAATAACTTTTGGAAAAAGAATTTTAAAAAACTCATCTCTTACATCGATCTTAACGATAAAACATAACTAATTAAATAATTTTTCTAAAATTTTTAAATTACATATAAAAATCATTATATTCAGTACACGAAACTCTCCACTTTGTAGAAATTTAAAAATGGTCATAATATATGCACCATTCTTTTTATATTTTTATAAAAAGACTATTTTCGTAAATAAAATTCATAACTTTATGCTCAAAAAAGAGTAACTTCAGCTATTGCTCTAAGATTCATCTTCAAAATTTTGTCTTTCTATTTAATAAAAGAAAAAGTTTGATACTTTGTGACTATCTTAGGACGCTCCCATCCATCAAAAGCAAAAGGAATCTAAATGCATGCATCAAAGTGTTCCCTGTTCTTCACTTGCACAAATTAATATCATAATCATTAGTTTAATCTTCCAAGATCAAGAGAGCACAATATAGGATTCTCTTTTTTGCATTTCCAAGAAATGCTTTTTGACTGTAAAATAATTTGAGAACCGTCGAAGATGGAATTCTCTGAACAGTAATAATATATATGGTATTGGATCCTGCAACTATCTTTGTTCTAATCGATTCACCATTGATAGTGGTACTGATAGGCATGTGCTACAGGAACAGGAAGAAGTTCTTGGTGGACATAAAGTCTATCATCATTCATCACTTTGACTTGAGTACCATTTAAAACTAACTTATTTATGTTGTTATACTTGACAGTACAAAGAATTTCGGTGTCTTAAAGAGGAGTCTAGAATTTCGCGTTAAACATGAAGTGGACGAATAGTTTGGTGGGATGATAAGGCACAGGAAGGTAGAAGTCATTTTCAAAACAACTCACTCTGATATTCGTATTAATCTCTATGGGAATCTGTGGTTGTGTGGAGTCCTGCTTCAGCGGTTAGGTTGTGAGCATACGCATGTCTGCTAAGGTCATTCCATCAGACAGTTTCTAGCAACGATGGTATTTGTATTAAGATTCGAGTTGACCGTCTGTGGTAAGAATAGTACTTGTAGTTGGATTTGACTAGATCTAACTCGAGTTGAACGTCTCTAGTAAGGATGGTGTTTGTATTAGGATCCAAATTGCAAATACCGTACTGACCTTAAGAACATTAATATTAATGGGTCGAGCTGGTTTTTAATAAGGATGGTATTTGTATTAGGATCAAAATTGCGAATACCGTACTAAACTTAAGAATGTCAATAGCCTGAGCCTGGACAACTTTTGACTCGACCCCACCCGTCCGCATACTAAGGTGACTCGTAACTCAATGGGTTGAATAGACAATACAATTCCACCATTTAATTCAAATCTAAATCCAATCATTCATAACAATTCAATTTCAAGATCTTCGATCCATTTGCGGATGCAATTTAATTTCAAAAGTAGAAAAAATCTAAAAAACACTAAAAAAATATCACAAATTTAGTGGTTAGGTTAGGTTTTTGGTGGGTCGAGTAAAAATCAAATTTGAAAACCAAATCTGGCTTTTGTTGAAGACGAGCAAGAGGCAGGAGCAAATAACAACGGTAGAGGTGGACAATGTAGGGACAACAACAAGCGTAAGGAGAGATAGAGTGAGGCAATAGTAGGCGGAGTTGAGGAAGAGAAGGAAGAGAGGCACGGTGAGGTGTGGTGGAGATTGGAGTGGAAGAGAGTCATGGTGGAGAGGGAGGCAGACAGACTAGCAGGCGGGGGAGAGTTGCGATGGCGTCATTGTGGAGGATGACGGCGACGAGCGATGGCAGTGAGAGCGAGACAGAGAGAGGGTGAGAGATAGAGAGAGAGATGACGCGGGGGGATTGATTTTATTAATTTTTTTTGCTATTTAGTCCCCAAACTTTTCAAATTTAACGGTGTCATATGATATTTTACTGGTATTTCAAATACTGGCTGGTACTTGGTGAAATCTTCGATACTAACCTGTACCTAAAGTTAGTACCAAAAGGGGCAGTATAGTTCCATTTTTGACTGATACAGTACTTTTCGGCTGGTATTGACTGATATAGAACAATATCTGTATCACTGATTAAGATATGAGTCAATCTGATTCTCATTAAACGAATTTATTTATCTATTTATTTTTGACATTTGTATGACTACTCGAGTCATTGTGAGTACATTACATCGTTTTTAAATAACATTAAATTATATTTTAAGAAAATAATTAAGCTTGACTAAAGATCTGATTATATTCAATAATGTCAGTGTTTAATCAGACCCAAGTTTAGATTTAGATTACGAGTCTTCAACCCATAGGACTCCAGGCCTAACCTAAATCTTTATAAAATTTCTGCTGTGATCCAAAATTAATGGATTAAATCTATGATTAAGTTTAACTTAAATATCCTTTTTTAATTATGTTATTTTAATTTAAAAGTTTAAAAAATTTAAGGTCCAAACGTCATCGTTTTAGAAAGTTATACCATAATACAATACAAATGAACTCAAATCCAACTAAGTTTTTAAGTCAAGAATGAATCACTTAAACCAAAGTATCATCATTTTTAAATAGTTTAAATGAACATAAACATAATAAAATTTTAAATTAGCCTCGGGCTATTTATTAAAAGGGTCGGGTTGGCTGACCCACGTTCTATTATCATCCCTATTTGTCCCAAATGTCTGGATGAAGTTGCATGAAACATCCATTGTAACCACCGGGGGATGTCTCTTAAAGGATTCATTGATTCTCAAGCTCCCACAACTTGGCATGCCCAATCACTACCTTATCATGGAACCAAACACCGGCTTCTTTAATGAGTTTAGGTGTGAACAAACACCCAATCCTCTCTTTAAATTCTTTCTGCATGCTTTTAGAACTATATATGTATTCATATAATGACCCTGTACTGATCATCATTTATATTTTCAATGGTCTACAACTACCAATTTAAAGTAGTAGGTGAGACCTATACAAAATTGGAGATTAGATCTTCTATTTCGGTTATTGTATTCTTATCATATTTCATTAAATTTCATTTACACATTTACGTGAATCTCACATAAATATATGGATGAGATTTAATAGAATATGATTGGAACAGAATAATTGGAACAGAAGAGTTGACATGACAAAATTGACCTAATCTTTCTATATGTTCCAATGAATTTAAGTTGAAAATTTTAAAAATTTAAAGTTTTAAAAGAATTAAAAGTTAAATTTCCAATTGCAAAAATTTTCAAATTTTTAATTAATAATTAATTAGAATTTCTATCTAAAAAAAGCTGAGTTATTTTTTATGCAAAAATGAATTTCTTCAATTAATATTTCCTTATTCAAATTAATTAACTTTATTTATTATAACTTTACTTATTATTGATAATAGGCTAGAAGTCAAAATCTTTTTTAAATTCAAATTCAATTAAACTTGCTTTAATCCATTAATTCTAAATTAACTTAATTTTAAGTTTAAATTAAGATTCAGTTAAACTAAATTTAACTCATTGTTTTCGAGTTAGGTTTCTTCAAAATTAAATTTGGGATAACAATGGGTTTAGAATAAGGTGTTTTTAATGGATCGATCCAAGCCCAAACAAGTTTAAGGTCCAATTGTTGAATCTAGAGTAAGCTTGGATCTGAACAACTCAGACCTAAATTCAATTGAAAAAAAATGTTATTTTATACATTTAAATTTAAGAAAATTATTTAAAAAATTTAACGGGGCAATCTACGGGCTAACTTATTGCCATCTCTATATTAAATTACTATCTTAAGACTTATTAATTAGTGCCCAAAATTTAAGCTCAAAATCTACTCTTAAGAAAAACTAACAAGAAACTAAACCCCTCTCATACAAATTAAATCCTTCACTTCTAAACCAACACAAGCATTCAATTAAATTCCTTAATCACTCCTCTTATGCTAATCACTCCATGCGTTGAAAGAAACGCCTGCGTTTTATTCTTTATTTTGTATGTTAGTTTCCATTTAATGCCTTACTTTATAAGCCACCGCCATCGATCATACTATTACGGAACAAGCTTTGTATTAAGTAAAACCAGACTTGAAATGCCAAGGAGACTCCGAAAATCTCTTCAGAACTACCTCTTGAAGATCAGAAATCCAAACACAACTCTCCAATTCCCTTCTAATTATAATTCATCGCCTAAAAGAAAGTGGATCTTATTGAGTTGCAAACATGCAAAGACCTCATCTTTTGCTCTTGACCATAACCAGACTCGACAAGTTGGAGACACCAAAGATGAAACTGCGACTCTTGCTGATATTGATCGCTTCCTCTTCGAGAACTTCCAGTCTCTATACATCACAAACGACTCTGATGACGACGACGACGGAGACAATGATGATGATATGGTAAGACAACACCCTAAAGAGAAAGATAAAGAAGTTGACGAGCATCAGCAAGTTGACAGCTCTCGAGGGTTTAATGTTCCCCGGCGAACGGAAACTCTCCGGCCTCTTCAGTCCTTTGCGGAGACCGGATCGTCAAGCTTGACCACCACGATATCAGAGGAGATGGGGTCCAGTTCAACCTCGGATAATACCGTCAATGTCTCGACTGCATGTTCTAACAACGTTGACGTGACTGTTCTTCCATGTGACTGCATTGCATTGTTACAATACTCCCCGGAACCACATGACGATTTTCGACGGTCTATGGAGGACATGGTGGGAGCAAGAATGCGACAAGGTGGGGAAAAACTTGATTGGGACTTCATGCAACAGCTTCTGTTTTGTTATGTGAACTTGAATGAGAAGAAGTCTCACAAGTTCATACTTAGTGCTTTTGTGGATCTCGTCGTGTCTCTTCGTCAACATTCCGACAAGGTTCCGGTGAGGAACAGGAATCCTAAGGTTGCAAAAGATCAGAGGAGGAGGAAATTGAGAAGAAACATAACCTTAAAGTTTTGAATATGAATCATCTCTACTCTTACTATTATTTCATTGAATATGAAGACGATCTTTTGAACATAGTTTTTCTAATTTAATGCCGTAAATTTAATATCAAGAACAAACCTACTTGACTAATCACGTCACGTGATATTAAAAATATAATTAGAATAAATCAAAAATGGGCCCAGCCCAGCCCAATGTGAGAAGCCCAGAGATTTTTCTAGAAGCAACAGACTCTAGACATCTCCGGGCCGACGTTCTAGAAATTCCAATTAAAGAGGCACTTCATTTTATTTATTTATTTATTTTAGAAAGAAAAGAGAACACATAAATGAAAATACGAAACATTTAGAAAGAAGAGAAAATTCTAGACCCGCCCTAGCGCCACGTTCTCCGCTCTCTCCTGCGCCTTTTGCACTCTCTCTTTAAGGGTACGATCGCAAGCTCTATCGTCGGTCCATTCCGGCGCCGTCTTGTTACGAATCTCCCTCCGTCTCTCACTATCTCTGCTTATCACTTTTGGTTTTTTAGATCTGTGAGTTTGGTGTATTTTCTCTCTCTTTTTTTTGAAGAATTATTTGTTGTTTTTGGTTCTTGAGTGAACTGTGTTCTTAGATGAGAAATTCGATCTCTTTTTTGGTTTATTGTTGCTTAGGTTTGATGATCGCGTAGAGTTTTAGTTGCTTCGATTGGTGAAGTCTTTATTGATATTTTTTTGTTGCTAAATTGTGTTTTTTATAATGTGATTACAAAATATGCTCATTTATTGCTCCTGATGAATGTAGATGGTTTTTAATTGCATGTTGATCAAGAGAAATTTCTTTGGTCCTCATTTTCTTGTTTTAGGGTTTAGTTCATATTTGTTTGTTTATTTGCGGTACTGTTGCTTAAAATGCCTTAGGAGTCAGGAGCAGACTTTGCTGTAAGCATATTCACCCTATTCGTGTTAATTTAGGAGTTTGATTTGTTATTGTTGAATGTGAAATGATGCACATTGCTATTGTTAAGATTTCACATTTGTTTGGTAGTTTGTGATGTGAAAGGGATTTTTTTGTTTTATGTTAATTAATGACAATGTGTCTGTGAACTACTGTGGGCTATGATGATACTTGACGTGGGTGTTTCATGCTTAGTGTGTGATGTGTCCGGTTATTCCAGATAATTATCTGGATAGTTCCACTTTTGGCCGTTTCAAGTGCTTTGGTTTAATTGAATATTTGTTGTCATTTTATGGTATCTGACTAATAATATTGTTTTCCAGGTATTTGCTTTGCTTTGAAGTACCGATTGTCAAAGTGTGTCAACTTTTTGGCAAACATGAGTGTGGTTGGTTTTGATTTTGGCAATGAGAGTTGTATTGTTGCCGTTGCAAGGCAAAGGGGGATTGATGTTGTGCTCAATGATGAGTCAAAGCGGGAAACTCCTGCCATTGTTTGCTTTGGGGAGAAACAACGGTTCATTGGGACGGCAGGGGCTGCCTCAAGCATGATGAACCCCAAGAACACAATTTCTCAAATTAAGCGGTTTATTGGCAGGAAATTTTCGGATCCTGAATTGCAAAGAGATCTCAGTTCACTGCCTTTTGCTGTTACTGAAGGCCCTGATGGATTCCCTTTGATTCACGCAAGGTATCTAGGGGAAGTCAGGACATTTAGTCCCACCCAGATTTTTGCCATGGTTTTGTCAAATTTGAAAGGCATTGCTGAGAAGAATCTGAATACAGCAGTTGTAGATTGCTGCATTGGTATTCCAGTCTATTTCACCGACCTTCAAAGGAGGGCTGTTTTGGATGCAGCCACAATTGCTGGATTGCATCCTCTACGCTTAATTCATGAAACCACAGCCACAGCATTGGCTTATGGCATTTATAAAACTGATTTGCCAGAGAATGACCAATTAAATGTTGCATTCGTTGACATCGGTCATGCCAGCATGCAAGTGTGCATTGCTGGGTTCAAGAAAGGTCAGCTCAAGATATTGGCTCATTCATATGAACGGTCCTTGGGTGGTAGGGATTTCGATGAAGTGCTCTTCCATCACTTTGCAGCTAAATTTAAGGAAGAGTATAAAATTGATGTTCTCCAGAATGCTAGAGCTTGTCTTAGGCTTAGAGCTGCTTGTGAGAAGCTGAAGAAGGTTCTCAGCGCCAATCCTGAGGCCCCACTGAATATTGAGTGTTTGATGGATGAGAAGGATGTGAGAGGATTCATTAAGAGGGAGGAGTTTGAACGGATCAGTGCTCCAATTTTGGAGGGTGTGAAGAAACCATTGGAAAAGGCTCTGCAGGAGGCTGGACTTGCTGTTGAGGATGTTCACATGGTTGAGGTTGTTGGTTCTGGATCTCGTGTGCCTGCAATAATGAAGATATTGATCGAGTTCTTTGGGAAGGAACCAAGACGGACAATGAATGCAAGTGAGTGCGTTGCTAGGGGCTGCGCACTGCAATGTGCTATCCTCAGTCCTACGTTTAAAGTGCGAGACTTCCAGGTAAAAGTCTTGATTAATGATTTGTTCTGTTCAACAGTTTTCTGTTTGTTTGTGTTTCACGTACAGATACACTGCCTATATTCAATGAGTGACTTGATATGTGGACATATGGACAACTATGGTGTTTCTGTACTCTTGGAAAAGCATGCATGCTGACAGATTAATTATTGAACTGAGACCATTAGTTTTCATTCTAGTGTTGCTGATAGTTGTTTCCTTGCATAGTGATTTAGTTAGATTAAGCTCTCCTTCCTATCTGGGAGCTTCATATATCTGCATGTGTTGGGGGTGGAGAGAGTGGTGGTGAGCACGGGTGCAGTTTAGGTGTGTGTGGGGGTGGATTGGAATAGGTGCATGAATGAGTTTGTGTGTGCTGTCTAATAGTGTAGGAATGCATCTCTTGCACTGAAGTAGGTGTAGTAGGAGTATGACACAGCTAGTTCAACCCATTTTCTTCTTCACATTCTCCTCCTTTCCTTAGTTTACTCTTATCCCAATCTTTCTTTGCATGTCACCTGATAGTATAGGGATGTACCCGTTGCACTGAAATGAGTGTGATAAGAATATAACAAGGCTAGTTCACTAGTTCTAGTGATCTTCTTTGCATTTTCCTTCAGTTCTAGTTTATTCCTTTCAATGTCCTCTGATATTCAACTCAAATCTCTATGCATTATCCTGAAATGGTTGGTTGTTTGAACTGCAGGTCAATGAGAGTTTCCCATTCTCAATAGCTTTATCGTGGAAAGGTGCTGCCCCAGATTCTCAGAATGGAACAGCTGAAAACCAACAAAGTACTATAGTCTTTCCTAAGGGAAACCCAATACCAAGCATTAAGGCTTTGACATTCTACAGGTCAGGTACATTCACCATAGATGTTCAATATGCTGATAGCGAAGTGCCTGCCAAGATTAGCACCTACACAGTAAGGATTTAAGGACTTAATGCGTTTAGTGTATGTATTGTCTTATACTTCTATGATGTACTTGTTACTTAAACTTTTACTCTTTTACAGATTGGTCCATTTCAAACTACAAATAGTGAAAGGGCAAAGGTAAAGGTGAAAGCCCGACTCAATTTGCATGGAGTTGTGTCCATTGAGTCAGCAACAGTAAGTGTTGTCCATTTTGATTTGATTAAGGTTTGTTCAATTTATTGTACTTTGTTTAGGAATTTTGTTGATGCATACTGTATATCTTCTTGTCACAGCTTTTGGAGGAGGAAGAAGTTGAAGTTCCTGTAACAAAAGAAGCCACCAACATGGATACTGACGAAGTGCCCAATGATGGAGCTCCTCCTAGCTCTACTGATGGTGATGCCAACATTCAAGAATCTAAAGGAACTGCGGATGCTTCTGGAGCTGAGAATGGGGCTCCAGATTCGGGTGACAAGCCAGCACAGATGGAAACTGATAGCAAGGTGAGGCTTTCCCCTTTGTTAATCCGCTACTTGTTGACCTATGCTGTTGGTTATGTATCATTTCTTTCACGGGTCTCTCTAAAAACAATGACTTGTTTTGTTGCGTGACCAGGCTGAGGCTCCAAAGAAAAAGGTTAAGAAAACTAATGTTCCTGTAGCTGAGGTGGTTTATGGTGGATTGCCATCTGCAGATGTGCAGAAAGCAGTAGAAAAGGAATTTGAAATGGCATTGCAAGATCGGGTAATGGAAGAAACAAAAGACAGGAAAAATGCTGTTGAAGCCTACGTTTATGAAATGAGGAGCAAAGTATGATCTTCTTACCGATTAGTTTCACAATTTTTAGTTTTCAGGCTGTGCTAATCATATGTTAGCTAATAATGCTCTTGTCTGGACAGATTGGCGACAAATATCATGAATTTGTCACCGAATCAGAGAGAGAACAGTTCATGTCAAAACTTCAGGATGTGGAAGATTGGTTATATGAGGATGGTGAGGATGAAACAAAGGGTGTTTACATTGCGAAGCTGGAGGAGCTCAAGAAGGTATGAATATATGTATTTGTTAATAGTCTCCTACTGTTGTTGATATTTGAATGTAAACTGTCGTGATTAATTAGCTCAAATATATCTCCTATCCAGCAAGGTGATCCCATTGAACACCGTTACAAAGAGCATTCAGAGAGGGGTTCTGTGATTGAGCAACTTGTTTATTGTGTCAACAGCTACAGAGAGGCAGCAATGTCGAATGATCCCAAATTTGACCACATTGACTTGGCCGAAAAGCAAAAAGTAAGAGTCGCCAGATGTCTTATGTTTGTTACTCTCTTGTTCTAGTTGGTATTTTTATTGGACCATCTCCAATGCCTTGTAGGTTTTGTATGAGTGTGGGGAAGCAGAGGCCTGGTTAAGAGAGAAAAAACACCATCAGGATTCCCTTCCCAAGTATGCTCCTCCAGCCCTTTTGTCAGCTGATATTAGAAAGAAGGCTGAAGCCGTTGACAGGTACATCTTGTTGGTTGTTCATGAACCTTGTTTTATGGTTGTTGAGCTTGTTTCTACTTGATACCATTATGGAGCATTTACCTCTTGTTTTGTACTTGATACCATTATGGAGCTTTACCTTGGGCTTGATCTTTCTTGCTATGTTTCACTCTGGATGATTTTTTTCTGTGTTTGCTTTGACAGATCCTGCAGACCAATAATGACAAAGCCAAAGCCAGCACCACCAAAACCTGCCACTCCCGAGACCCCTGCGACACCACCTCCTCAAGCAAATGATCAAACAGAGACTGGAGACTCCAACAATAATGGTGCTTCCAACGAGAATGCCGGAGCTGGGAGTGAGGCACCACCTGCATCTGGAGGTGAACCAATGGAGACCGACAAGTCAGAGACTCCGGCGAATGCTGCATAATCCGCGAAGTTGGTTGCTCCAACTACTTTACTTCCGTTGCGTAAGAAGTTCAAAACCTGAGAGATGGATTTTGTGGTTGGTATAGGGCAGTATGTACTCTTCTTATATCTGTAACAGCTTTATCCGTGGCTGGTTCTGCCGATTTTCATTTTTTGGTTGTGAAAGCGACTCTCAAAAGAATCCTGGGTTTTTCATAGGAGGGTTTTCAAGAGGAGACATCTTGTTCCTTGAGGTCCTTTTCCAACTGACGTTTTGTTGGTTGAGACCTAAGTGTCATTTATATCATTATGGCTGTAGGATATCGCATTGGGTCAAATGTTTGAGTTATTGTTGTATCGACTTTGATTACGAAAATTCATCTTTTTCCTAAGATATTTGTTGCTACACTAAATGGTTGCTTCTCTTGTTCTTTGGTTTGATGAACATTTTACTACGATTTTAGGCATTGAGAAGCTACAGTTGAAAAGATTTAAAAAGTTTTGTTGGGTTTGTAAATGGAAAAAAATTAACATGGCATTGTTGTAAATCCATTCTCTTGAAGGTGATTTAGGAGCTTAACTTGCAACGTTATGATCAAATCCAATTTTGTAAAGCCCAAAATTTAATTTTTAGATTGAATCCGCATTCTCAATTTTTTAAAAGTAAATTTTATCTATTATTTTTTAATAATTCTTTAAAATGATTATTATGATTTATATATAATTAATGCAATTTTATAAAAGTAATTATCATCACAAAAAATGCTTTCTTGTTATCATTTTTCGAATTTTATGTAAATGGAACAAGTTAAGAATTATCGAGCTATTGTAAAACCAAGATATGGAAATCATTATTCATTTGGCCATCGCTTCTTCTTCTTCTTCTTCTTCTTCTTCTCATTTTAGTAACTTAGTAGACTGACTATAAAGACAAATGGGGTCGTAGAAAATCTTTTAAAGAAAGATGTTTGTGAGATCTATTGTCTCGAGGCGGTCGATATCAACGTTGCCTCTCCTCTCTCAGAGAATTAAACAAACAGGTGGAGTGCAGTATCCTCTGCTCCATTTTTTGTAGAGTCGTACGTTAAAGTCCAAATCTTTTTGCAATGGATATTCATATACGGCTATTATTTGTTCTGGGTATTTATATATATATATATATATGTGGGTTAGTAAAGATGTGGTTTTTGGGTTGTTTGCAGATGGTGAAATAGTACAAATGTTCAAGTCTTCTAGTCCAAGTGGTGTAATTGGGAACTTCCCAGTAAACCGTCCAACTTTGACGAGGGACCTTTCAGTTAGGAAGTTGGATGAGAGATTCATCAGGATATTGAAGATATTCAAGTGGGGTCCTGACGCAGAAAAAGCTTTGGAAGTGCTTATGATGAGAGTGGATCGCCGGTTGGTTCGTGAAGTCTTGAAGATAGATGTTGAGATTAATGTGAAAATTCAGTTCTTTAAGTGGGCTGGGAAGAGGCGAAACTTTGTGCACGACTCAACTACATACATGGCTTTTATCCGTTGTTTGGAAGAAGATGGTCTGGTTGGTGAAATGTGGAAGGCAATTCAAGAAATGATCAGGAGCACATGTGTTATCAGTCCAGTTGAGTTATCTGAACTTGTGAAAATATTGTGCAAGGCTAAGATGGTGAATAAGGCATTATCTGTGTTTTATCAAATGAAAGGCCGCAAGTGCAAACCAACAACAAGTACTTATAATACTATGATCGTAATGTTGATCCAAGATGGTCATTATGATAAGATTCATGAGCTTTACAAGGAGATGTGTACTGAGGGAGATTGTTTCCCTGACACAATGACATACAATGCACTCATTTCTGCATTTGGGAAATCAGGTCGTGACGACGTTGCATTAAGGTTGTTCGACGAGATGAAGGACAATGGTCTTCATCCCACTGCCAAGATATATACAACTTTGTTGGGAATCTACTTCAAGTTAAGTAAGGTTGAGGAAGCTTTGAGTTTGGCTGAGGAGATGAAAAGGAAAGGTTGTGCTCCTACTGTTTTCACTTACACAGAGCTGATTAAGGGGCTTGGGAAAGCGGGTAAGGTTGAAGATGCTTACAGTGTGTTCTTGAATATGATAAAAGATGGGTGCAAGCCTGATGTTGTGCTGATAAACAATTTGGTAAACATTTTGGGGAAGGCAGGTCGTTTGGACAATGCTCTTGAGTTGTTTGACAAAATGGAATCTTGGCATTGCAGACCAAACGTAGTAACTTATAACACTATAATCAAGGCCCTATTTGATTCCAAAGCTCCAGCTTCTGAGGCTGCCTCTTGGTTTGAGAAAATGAAGGCTAATGGTATTGTTCCCAGCTCTTTCACTTACTCAATTCTCATTGATGGTTTTTGCAAAACAAACAGAATTGAGAAAGCTTTGCTACTTCTTGAAGAAATGGATGAAAAGGGTTTTCCTCCTTGTCCAGCTGCCTACTGCAGTCTTATCAACAGTCTGGGAAAGGCACGAAGATATGAAGCTGCAAATGAGTTATTTCTGGAGTTGAAAGAGAACTGTGGACGTTCAAGTGCCCGTGTATATGCTGTGATGATTAAACATTTTGGAAAATGTGGTCGCTATAGTGAGGCTATGGGCCTTTTCAATGAGATGAAGAAACTTGGATGTAGTCCTGATGTTTATGCGTACAATGCACTCATGTCAGGAATGGTGAGGGCTGGCATGCTTGATGAAGCTTATTCCTTGCTTAGGAGTATGGAAGTAAATGGTTGCAAGCCAGATATAAACTCACATAACATTATTTTAAATGGATTAGCGAGGACTGGTATCCCAAGACGAGCAGTTGAAATGTTCACAAAGATGAAAGAGTCACAAATTAAACCAGATGCAGTCTCTTACAACACTATTCTTGGCTGTCTAAGTCGTGCTGGTTTGTTTGAGGAGGCTGCAAAGCTTATGAAAGAGATGAGCTCGAAAGGATTTGAGTATGATCTCATCACATATTCATCACTTCTTGAAGCGGTTGGTCAAGTTGATGTAGAACATACTCCTCCTGTTTTGTGAAAGGAACTTTTTATCTCTGCGGTTGCATATTGCTCATCAGACAACATGCAACCTTTTACCGACGACTTTGTGCCAATAAAACTTTGTCTTGGAGCAAAGTTAAGTGGATCCTTCCAAACTATTAAATCCATGCAATGTAATCTGAATTTGGTTGGAATTATGGTGATCGAGTCTGCAATGATTACATTTTTCTGATGGCTTGTTGATGAGTTGCAGTCTCCTGATCCCCGTTGGCACTCACTTTTGTGATGATTCTGCTACATCGGCATAGGTTTTTTGAAGAAACAGGCATACACGAAAAGAGCCGGCAAGTAAGCTATTGAACTGATTAAGGTCCAGTGACAAAGGGGCAGTTGATGATTCAGTTTGTGGAGTCGATGTATGTGATTATGCACGCCTCAAACAGATTAAAATAAGACCTTGACGATTTATACATCCTGGCCATTACAGTTTTCTCGTGTAAATGTTAGGGTAAAATGAGTTTCTGACTGCAGATGCATTTTTCGGGGATGAGTTACTTATTATCAACTGATTTGCAGTGATCCATCAGGTTGTAATTACCTATACTCAGTGGAGGTCCTTTCTATTGATCAGATGTGAAGGTCACTCCACCTTCAGGAAACTCGTTTCTGTGAGATCCTCATGGATGTCATAACAGACTATGATTCATAATTCCTTGGCTAACTAATACGGTAAGAAGATGAACGTGCTGGTTAAGCACGAGTAAGGGGTACTCACAATGCAGCATTGGCAGGAAATATGGAGACCTGATGTTTCATGAGACAAATCATTTATTTGCTTTTACAACGGATTTGTGAAGTTAGAAGATGCTAAATATGCATTCTCGATGTTCAGATGCTAGTTTAATTGTGATGACAGTATTAATCTTCATTGCTCATGCGGGGGACAAACAAACGTGTGAATATCATGATTAGATTTTCATATCTTCTCCAAATGATGGTTGCTTTCTTTACAATCACTTGCCTTTTTTAAGGATCAACTTGCATTTCCGATTCTTAATGTCAGAACAATAAAGGTCTACAAATGATGTTTTATGACTTGCTGATTTTGTGATCCTTAATTTGACTTTGTATTCGGCTTCTACACTCCATAGATCCATCGAAATATGAAAAAAGGAAGATTTGGATATCTCAAACTTCATATGAACAACATTTGAACATATAACTGGCAATTTTTTTTCTTGTAAAGAAGCACAGAACTGGCTATAAAGCCTCTGTACTAATCAACTCACCAATCAAGAAGCAAGGGAGGTTCAAACATTTGAACCAAACAAAGGAGTTAACTTTTCTTTTGAGTCATCCCAAAATCCACCAATAATGCATCCCAATGACATTTGAAACACTTATGTCCATTGATGTTGTATAGGCAATATCCATGATACATGGGATGAGCAATTAAAGGTACTAAGCTAACAGTACACAACGTGCAAACATATCTCCAGAAAAAATTCAGTGCACGTTACTATTTGCTGCTTGATCTCTGCAGAAGCTATTGTTAGAAGGATAAAAGGAAGCCAAATTTCAATAAAATCATTAGACGTAAATCAGATGCTACCAGTAAAGATCCACGTGAACTTTATTCTCCTTTTACAAGAACTAGTACAACCATTCCTAGTAAATGAACTGCCTAGACAAAATGAAAATGATAGAGAAGGCTCCATAAATATACAACAACAATTAGCAGTAAACAGTCTAACGAACCTTGCACAGGAAATCAGAAAGCATTACACACTGGCATTACCAGTAGAGTTATCATTCTCTTCATCATCAACCTGATGAATTCTAGCTATCTCAGCCTGTGCTCTTTCCATAATCTGCCTCTTCTGCATCTCCAAATCTCTGTGGAAATCCATTCTCATCTTCTCCAGTTCCAACATTTGCTGCCTTTTACTACTCTCTATTTTCTCATATATATCACTGAACTTCTGAATAGAATCTGCAAGCAATCTAAATGATGAACCCTCGTTGCGGCTTCTTTTAGACATTCTTTTCTTGGGAGGGAGACCATCTGAATCATCTTCTTCGCGGTCAGCTGATTCCGAATTCCCTGGACTATCCCTCATCTCATCCAAACCATTTGCGCGATTCAAGTATACTCTAGTGTTCATGAAAACATACTCCCCAGAGTCCAATCCACAGGAAAGTCCGCCTTGTTGTGCAGATGTGGACATTAGCATATCCATTTTCTTGAAATAAATCCATTTGCTGGCACCACCTGTCTCCGATAGCTTCGTCTTCTCCTTCTTGTACTTCTTCTTTAACGTATCTAAACGATTCCTACACTGCGTGTCTGTCCTCTCAATCTTTGACTGCTCCGACACTTTCTCTGCAACTTGGTGCCATTCCTCAGATCGAAGACTCTTCCTCCCACGCTGCAAAAACTTATCACCCCAAGCATCAAGCAAAACAAATGTTTCATGCTCAGTCCAATCTGTAAGTGGATTTCGCCCAACAAATGATGTGTTTGGCATTGATGGAGTTGAAGCAGGTAGTGCTGGCAAACGAGGAGCGAATTCATAACTAGAAGCTAGACTCCTTAGTTTTCGCTTTTTTGGGTGCATTTCTATATAGTTATCATCCATCCTGCTGTACTTCTTTTGATTGTCGTCATCGTCATCGTCATCGTCATCCTCTTCTTCTTCAACATCATCATCATCATCATCAACAACATTATTAGCATCAACATCATCTGCATCTTTTCTCAGAAACCGGACACCATTGTTTTGATTACTCTCTACACCTTCCTCTCCCAAATCCTCTTCATCTTCTTCTTCTTCTTCAGCTTCATCCTCATCATCAGCATACTGATTATCAACTACCCTTGAATATGAAGAACTTCTAACAGGGAGTTTTTGTCGGTTCAATGATCCATAACCTTGCTGGTGATTCATGCCATACGGATTTTGTGGGTATCTTGCATCATCCTCAGTGTCATCCATTCTCATCAAAACTCAAGGTAGACAACTAAGATCCTCAAATGAAAGACCAAGAGACCTATTCCATAAGCAGAAAACCTTTTTCACCACAGTCCCTTAGTTTGCACTCCAAAGGCCAAAATTGTCAGCTTTCCACCATAATTTGTTTAATTTTTCATGCTAGACCATATCAGTCTCACGAATCTTACCCAAAAAGGATTCCATATTTCGCTCTCAAATGACCAAGTATTCACTAACATATAACAACTACAAAAGGAAACACAACAAATAAAGCTATACCAAAAGTTCAAATCTTTCTACTTCAAGGAGATCAAGCTCACATATTCAATCAAAAACCCAACTTTACAAATAAAAAAAAACGCTCATACAATCAAAGTCAAAATTCCCTCATTTCGTTGAGCTTGATATTACCGTTTCATCTAGTTCTGCCACAAGAAGCACCTGAAAAGGGGGAAAAAAAAAAGCGCCATGAGTTTGACATCTTCAAAAAAGACCACAGAAGCAATTACATGAAAAGAAATCAGAATCAGAGACTCATGAAGCCATCACTTGCCACCTCGAGGAAAAATTTCACCTCCAGGGAAGTGAAAAGATGTGAACTTTCTGTGATTAGAGACCCGAATTCGATCCTTTCTCAAAAGCCCCAAACAGAATATAGCCGGAAACTATCAATACAGGAAAATCCGGGGTGAAAATCTGGAGAGAGAACAGAGTGAAAACAAACAATAATTGCAAATAATAATAAAATAATAATAATTTGGGGTCATAATGGGTTCTGCTAACATACGCCATGTGCGTCTATTATGATATTCCTCAGATAAGGCCTAACTTTCTTCTAAGGCAGGTCCAACTGGGAACAGCTAAATGAAGAAATTTCATCCCATTAGTTTAATCGATTCATTCGAAAAAAATTTTAATCACTTAATTTTTAAGTTTTAATTAAGAATGCCAATAAGTTGAGCCGAGTTGGGTTGACCGAACTGTAGTCAAATAAGTTAATAGTGGGTCAGGCTAATTTGGTCCATTTTAAATATTTTTTAAAAATTAAAAAATAACGTCATTTTTTACGTTATAATTAGGTCAAGGGCCAAGCTGAGCGGGCCTGCGCTCAACCAGTGACTCGGTTAATTCAAAATTGACATTGCTAATTTTAGTTCGATTTATTTTAATAACTTTTTTATTAAAAATTAATTAATTTATTAATTAATTAATCAATTTTTATTTATAAATTAATTTAATAATCGTTTTTAATCAAACTTTGAATTCTTTGAAGATAACGATAATCTTTTTCAATTGTGTTTTAAAATTTTTAATTTTATTTATTCTTTAGTTGATTTTATAATAGTTTGATATATCTTAAATCTTTTTAATTTTAAACTTCTTACTTTACAAATTTAACTTAAAATCGTTGAAAATGTTCATTTAAATTTTTTATATTTTATTTTATTTATATTTCCTTGATTTTTCTTCTTGCTTGTATATAATATTAAAAAATATATACCAATAAAAAGGTTTTGATTTGACGAGAATAGTCAATTTAGTAAAAGAGCAAATTTCAAAGATTTTCTGTAGCGCCCCATTATCATAGGATTTATACCGGAACTCTTTGAGAATATTTCAATACATAACCTATGATAATGGTGAGCTACATTCAATCACAACATTCACTTAACATGGCATCATCATTATTTATTCTCTTATAAGACATCATCAAAAAAGTCACAATATTTTAAAACTAAAATTTTCCCCATCTCATTTCACAAATCCGAACGTATTTACATTGTAGCTTTTAAACACTCATACATGTACATTATCATAACCTAATACAAAATATGTTACATGAAAGAGGAAAATACACAAAAAGTCTATCTAATCTTTCCAATCTCAGCTAATCGACTTTTGAGTTATTTATTTTTCTTCCCAAAAGTACAAGACTATACTTCTTGTAGCGTCTCTCAGTAGCTAAAATCCTCCCTCGGTCCTGAAATGTTAACATGCAATTTTGGGTGAGTT
Source organism: Erythroxylum alaternifolium (assembly GCA_027478495.1). Taxonomy (NCBI): domain Eukaryota; kingdom Viridiplantae; phylum Streptophyta; class Magnoliopsida; order Malpighiales; family Erythroxylaceae; genus Erythroxylum; species Erythroxylum alaternifolium. The sequence continues at coordinate 3,103,480 of JANIIA010000005.1, read as the reverse complement.
TTGCAAACTCAGATGAGATAACCATCATCGATGGTTCACTCAATTCATGCAACACATCAATACATATATAACATATAATTCACATGTTTGCATTTTGCATAAATTATCACATATCACATTCTCACTTAAGTGTAAGACAATTTTGCATTTCAATCAATCCAACATACGTATTAAAATGTATATGAAATGCTCACGTGACTCTTTGCCAATTATTACGCTGTTGTGACTGAGTGTCTAAACTATCTCATATTCATTGTAGATACCAGGCTCATTTATACTATCCCTTATCCGTTGAAGATATATGACTCATTTTACATAGTGATCATTTGACTCTTAATCACACTTGGAGCTTTAAGCTCGTTTTCGGTGACTATTCAGGTCACAACTCTCATTATCTGATCATGCATTCATGTATGGAATGCATCTCTCAAAATTAATCATTCACGTCAAAAAGCATTTAGTTTGTCACATTCACATACAAGTAGCACTTCAATATCACATTCATTCATCAGAGGTCTTGGAACTTTATTGTCCGGAATCAATACAATAAAATCACATTCATTCGATAATTCAAACACATTACAGAACAAATAATTAGTTGAGTGAAACCGTCTAGGTTACTCACCGATTACTTCCAAAGCTATTGTCTCAAAGTTCTGGCAACGTCTGGATGTTGACGTTCTAATTGCTCCTATATGTCGAGTAATACATACACATATCACAATTTTGCACAATTTTAAAAGTGTCTATTAATGCACATATATGTATATGAAATATGCACAATGCATGTTCAATGACATTCTCGCGTATTTTTTCTCGATTAAAGTCACATCATCCATCATATATCAAAACTCGCTGAAATATAATTTGTACTTAGGTTTTCATCTCATTAAACCCATAAAAATAAAAATTCATCTCGCTGGGTCAAATCAGATTTTTTTCATGTAATATACTTTTGGGTCAACTTTCCATGTTCTTTCTGACCAAGAGAATGAAGTAATTTGGCAACACTTTCTCCTAGAAAAATGTTCTCCATTGTCTTAAGTTTTTAATGATACTAAGATCATTCAATTTAATTCAGTATTTCAAAAGTTATACTCCAAATATTTTGGACTGTTCATAAACTAAATCAATATCTTGTACTAAATTTAAATTCAAACTTGGAATTCTAGAGACATAATTAAAAATTAATTTCTTTAGACAATTTGTAGCCCTATGTCTCTAGTTTAATATAAATTAAGAATCATTCCATTTAGATATCTACAGATCAATATACAGATCAAAATACCGAAGTACGTTTAAGCTGTGCAGGAAAGTAGGCCGCGACGAAGCCAGGAGTTGGGCATGGCCAAAGTGTCCCGAGAGGAATCCTCGTAAAATCTTGCAAATTGGCCACGGCGAAACAAGGAGTTGATCACGGCGAACTTTCACAGAAAGTAGTAAACTGGACTTATCTTCCAATTTTCCAGATTTTATAACTTCGAACATTTTACATCTAACCTATCTTGTACCTAGATCACCTTCTCTACTTCATTTCCTCTTCATTCTCCACTCTATTTCAACTCAATATCATTCACAAACAACTCATGATCCATATTTGATCATTAACCAAAAACAAAATATATACATGCCCCCATTCATTCTTCAATTTACTGCACTTATCCATCTCCATTATATAAAGATTATTCTACCTTAACATTATCTTTATAATAATTTATGGGTCATTAACGATCATACACATATACAAAAGCAAGCCATTTACATAAACTTTTCATCACCCACGACACATATATAAAAAATGGCATAATCAAGTCATCAATCTTAATATATTCATTATTCTAGCTTCATTTAATCATACCCGTGATATTTAAAGCATCACTTACTTGATTTAACTTCAAATTCTTCAAGAATACCAAGAGCCCTAACTTCTCCTATAACTCACGTACATCATCATAGAGGTTGAGAGGTTGGGTCTTTAGTGAGAAATGAAGAAGAGAGCAAGATAGTAGCAACTAAAGATAGATGGAAGCAAGGTGTAACATTGATGATGGTTAGGTGTGTAACATCCCATCACCAATGGGAAGAGTAAAATAGTAATTTAGAATGAGTTATGAGTGCTTAGAATTGTCTTGACATGTTCACGCATACACATATAAGTGAATAGTGAATTTTGCACATGTAAATGACTGTACATGCATTCATGACATTTTTCGGTATATTTGTTAATAAATGTGATTGTGAATAAATGTGATTTGTGTGCTTGAAAAATTGTGTTGGAGAGGGTCAATGAGGTTTGAGAATTTTTGGAGAATTTTAGAAATTATTTTTATGAAATTTCGGGGTAATTTCTGGACTAGAAAAAATGCCAAGTGGCAGAATAATGGTTTATTAGTAGTAAAAAATTACTGTTCAATGGCACTGAAAATTTAGATACATGAATTTAGGAATTATTGCTTTGAGCCATTGGAATTTTGGAGAAAAATTGGAGTAGAAATTGAATTGTTTTTGGAAAGGAAATAAAAGAGGGCCTA
>JANIIA010000005.1:3090305-3100849 GCA_027478495.1 Erythroxylum alaternifolium | reverse complement strand
TATGATGCCATGTGGAATGAATGTAGTGATCGCACGTAGCTCACCCTTATCATAGGATATGTACCGGAATGACCTGCAGGCGTCTCGGTACGTACCCAACAGTAAGGGGGTGCTACAAGGTGAGTAAAATCATGGGAGTGACGAAAGATAGAAGAGAAGACAAGAAGAAGAAGAGGGTCATGAAAAATGAGAAGGAAATGAAGAAAAGAAAGCAAGTGAAAGACAACAATTAAATGGTCTTTCAAATAATTAAGACCATTATGGGTAATAAGATAAAGGCATGGCTTGGCAAGTGACACATGTCACTTGCCACATGTCCATTTCCTATTGGTTCACAATTGGTTCTTTTGTTAAACTAGTCCATTCAACTCCAATTGTCTCAAAATTTCAATGACATAAGTTATTAAATCCCAAAGTCATTTATAAAAATTTCCACTGTCATTGACTCTTATTTCTACTACCATTTATCCATTATTCTGCCACTTGGTATTTTTTTTAGTCTAAAACTTACCCAAAAATTTAGAAATTTCTAAAAATTCACCAAAATTTATAAATCACTAAATACACTCTCCAAATTAATGTTCAACATATAAAAATCACAATTCTCAATATAATCACATTTACAAATCAATTATACTTGGAATGTTAATGAATACATGTACAATCATTTTAATGTGCAAAAGTTTAATATTCACGTGTATGTGCCTGTCATATTATGCATGAGCATGAAATGCACTTTCTAATTTCTTAATAATCTCTCATGTTGACTATTCTAGCCTCAACATGGGTAACTGGATGTTACATCTTCAATTCGAGTAGAGCTTATTGATTAAAAATGAAATTATTAAAAGATTAATAAATAATAAGGCCAACTAATTAAATAATTAGTTTCGGTCATTCTTTGACAATATTTAATTCCAAGTTCCATTTTTATTAATGGATTATACACTCTACTCATATTGAAAATTCTAATATGGTATAAGAATAGGTCTAGTCTGAATTCTTAATTTTATAATTGTCCATCTAGATGTCTAGTCCTAAGGGCCCAATCTGATTATCATTGCGGTTATTTCAAATGACAACTAGATGTCTAGTCCTAATTACTCTTGAGGGGAGTGTTAGGGTAGCCCATGTTGATTAAAAATGAAAATGTTAAAAGATCAATAAATGGTAAGGCCAACTAATCAAAAGGCTAGTTCTAGTCATTTTAGTAATGGTCGGATCCAATCTCAATTCTTATCAATGGGTTACACTCTACTTATGTTAAAAATTATAATAATAATTTTTGAAACTATGCTTTGAAAATAGAATCCAAGTTTATACAATTTGCTCTTCTACATCATAAATGATTTAAGTTTTAACTAATAAATTAAACTATTTATATGATAATTTACAACTATAATAGGTTAATAATCATGTTGAAATTTAGATTAAGATGGTATGATTCTTAAAACATAGATTAAAAGAAAAAAAACCTTTACACTTAAAAATAGTTTTACTTTCTTACTTAAATATATGTTTTATATCTATGAATAATGTTATCTCCTATTATCTAATTACATTTTTTAAGAAAAATTCAATAGTCATTACCTTTTTATCATCATCATCATCGTACCCAGTCCGAAATCCTGCAATAAAGCAGAGTCTAGAAAAGTCTGATAATATGCAACCTTACCCTTACAGAATAGAGAGGTTGTTTCCGGTAGACCTACATGCAAATGTGACAACAAAAGAAATGATGCAGGTTGAAAGTGTAAGGCCCTAAAATATACTCTAGTTGAAACAATACATGTTCGTGAAAGTACATGTGAGATAGGAATTAAAATTGTGTTATGAGTTGAATGTGAAAGCTATATGACTTGAATTTCGGTATTGGTGGATTGTAGTTAGTAAATTGGAATTAATTGATACCATTAGAGAATTGAGGTATTTAAATGTATATTTGGACAAGGAAAATGGTTAAGTAATAAGTTACGTAGAATGCTTAAGCCTATGAGTTCTAACATGTGGCATAGCTAATGCATTGACATTTGACATCATTCATTGTGTGATAAATGGTAGCATCATAAGAAGTCAAAAATTCAAATGGCAATTAATGTGTGTGGATTAGTGGCAGCCTAATCCATTGATACATGGCATGACATATTAATTGACACATGTTTAAGTATATTAGAGACACCTAGCAATTAAAGGCAACAAATTTTTTGCTGAAATGTTCTTTACTTCTTTTACCCTTTCACCTTCCTTTGCACCACCGAAACTCTCATTCTCTCTCAATTTCTAGACCTCTGCTAGAGTTTGGATCCTTAACAATAGGAAGCTTTGTAAGTTATTCCATTAAGAAGTAAGTCTTGTGAATCTATGTATTACTACGTTGTTGATGCTGAAAGTTGCACATTAAACCTAGGTATGTGCTGATTATTTGGAAGCTTGGTTTAGCTGGATTCTTGGAGTAATTTGGAGTTATTTTTCGAAGTTATGAAGAGGTAAGGGAGTACTAAACTTGATATCATGATAGATCATGTCTTGTTTGATGTTTTGAAGTGGATATAATATGTACATAATTTATGAAGAATTGTGGTTAGAAACTTGATAGGTGTTGGGTACTCATTAGGAGGTGTGCCTCCACTGAATATCTATTGGGTTTTAGCCATATCTTGACTTGTAGACATCAAAATGGGATGATGTTAGATTCATATTAAACTAAGTTCATTTATCTACAACTTTCATGAAGAAGTTGAATTTAAATTTTATCACTAAGGGTTTTGAAATTTAGCTCGAATGTGAGTTCTGGCTTTGGCTGCAGTACTGAAAATTTATGTCCTATTTTTCAATGATTAAATTGTACCAATCTATACAGAATTAGACAAAAAATGTCCTAATAAAAGCTGTAGCTTATTCTTTTAGCTTTCTAACCGTATAAAGTTTGAAATTTTTAAACATCAGGTTAGAGAGATATGCTCCTTTTAAGTTGGTATGTGCAGTAGGGATGCACGATAGTGCATATGCACGATCTTGACCACCTCATATTTTTTTAGGATTGCATAATCGTGCACAAGCACGATCATGCTTCCCTGTGTGCACAGTCATGCATTTGTGGTGCACCAGCCCGTCACACTATTTTGCATAGTCTTCAGTTTTTTTGAGCATAACTCATCGAATACTAAACCAAATTGAATGATTTTTGTTACGTTTGAAACTTAAGACATAGAAGAACATTTGTTTAGAAGAACTTATTATCTAAAAAGGTCAAATTCTATGTCAAAATGACCATATACATTTGACCCAAAACTGTCCTAGGAAAATATGGAAAACAATGCTAAACTTGATTGTGTAATTGTCGACATATATAAGGATAGGACTTTTAACAATGGCTTAATTTAACTTAATTGAGATTCTATTGTAAGGGATGTATGGTTTACAATGTTAAATTGCTTGGTGTGATCATAAATGAATGAATTCTAAAGACTTATGTAATGTGATTTGGACATGGATGTTTGTGAATTGGGAATTTTTGCTATAATATTGTGATAATTCCGAACCATCAGTTGTCTGAGAAGTTTGATAGTTGGGATTGTATTGGAAGTGCTTTCTATGTGTGTGGAATACGTAATTGCTAAAATGAACCTGTTCTGCTCTAAAAATTATTAAGTTCTAGTCTTGGGGTAAATAGGCATGCTTAGAAGGGTCTGCAGCTGCTCCTGGACACATTTAAGGTGTCGACACTTCGGTGTCTCCTGATAATGATACTTCGGTATCTGAGACATACGTGTCTCCTGATACTGACACTTCAGTGTCTCCTGATATTGAGATACAAGTCTCTCCTGTTTTATGATACCGAACATGGTATCTCTTGTATTAGTCCCGTTACCCACTTCTGTATAAAGGATTAACAGTCTAACTTGTTTTATATTCTGATACATGTTTAGTTTTGATATAAACAAAATTTTGATTTGATATGAGATAAACTATGAATTGATACAAGTCTTATTCTGATCTAAAAGGTTTATACCATATTATGATAATCAGTTTTGACATCTGTACAATTTGTTCTCATACTTAAATGATTGGCATTAACATGAGAAATATTCTCTAGTGATAGATTTTATTTTGTTCTAAAATCCATTATATTTGAATTGTTCTTTAATATGAACCTTTAATGATTACTTATGATATATTTTGATTCAATATATGCGGATGTTAGGTAATTGTTAAACAGTTGTCAGTTTATGTATGATTTAGTTATTCCCCACTAAGCTTTATGCTTAGCACGATAGTTTTACCCCGTGTAGGTTCAAATAGGCGGGTTTGAAGACTGAGACAATAACAACCGCAATGGCCAACGAAGAATGTGTTTTGTTTGGAGATGTCTGTTTGGTTTGTATGTATAATATGAAACATGATGTATTTTGTTAAACGTTTGTAAATACTGTAATATAGAGTATATTTGAACTTAAGATGTATACCGTTTTATTTAAGAATTTGTAATGTAATAACCTTAATTCAGGATGACTTGACACATGTATTTAAATGAATTCGGTGTATTGTTTAAATTATGTTTAAAGTCGAATATGCATGGAAACACAATAATTGGTTGTTTGAATTTTGGCTACGCTTTGTATTATTTTGATATATTTTAAGTCTTGTCTTGGGTAATATTCGCATATCCTTCTAGGAGGTCTGTGGGTGTTACAGAAAGAGTAGCTATGTAAAATTGATATGTTAAAAAAATATGTAAATGAAATTAAAATAATTGAATAAATAAATAGAATAAAATAGAATAAAAGAAAAGATTGATGTATCAAGTTATTAAAAAAAATAAATCTAATGGATTTATCTTATACTGGTATAGGCATAAGGTTAGTAAGTAAAGTAAACGAAATGTAAAAGCGTACTTGATGAATGTATTTCCACTTAAAGGCCAAAGAAATGAAGCTTGTCCTACCCTACATCAATGCAGAATTAATGTGAAAAAGAGTAAACACATACCTGCTTGGGACGACGACTATGTGACATTTCTATATTTGTCCTAAATATTTATATATTTTAAATATTTATTGAGACAATTAATAAATTAGATAAAAAAATAATTTAAATAGATGTGCTATCCAAATCTTTTAAGATAAAATAATTTTTGAAGTGATTTTACAATTACTATTTATTAATAATTAAAACAAATAGTAGATAAATTTGATGAGATCCTCTCCTCTCCTCTGTTTCAATTAATCAGTTTATATTTTCTTTCATTAATTCTCATTCACATATTTATTTTAACCCTACATAAATATGTGGATCAGATTAAGTGGGATAGGTTCAATCTCCAAATTTGAGCCCAAATATTTAGACAAAAATTTTATAAATAAATTGTTTTAGAGTATTTTTAAAATGACTTTGTTCTTTTACATGGCGTAGTTATCTGAAGCGTGTTCATAAGCCTTCATCCAAACTCTGTACTACACACAAACTCCAAGTACGTACTCCATTCACGAGCTCCTTCACATGCTAAACACGTGCGGTGGGGACCACAAGAACCCATCAAGTTTCTAAGCCGTATGATGATGGGAGTCTTCAAGGAATCTTCACCGTTGACCGTTGGATCAGCCTCGAGTAGTAGGGAAGGAACACGTGTGTGATCTTATAATATTTCACACACTGAGTTGGTCTTAGGATGACTCACGCAAAACGACATTAAAGAACTGCGCTTATCGGGCTTGTGGAGTGTGGACCCCACCACATCGTGGGCCTGATGGGGACACTTACACCGTTTAAATCAACGGCCTATGGAGTGTGGACCCCACGACTCGGAGGCTGTCGGTGAATGACTTTACGGGATTGCCCTTGTCCGTTTAATATTTATTTACATATTTTAAGAATTAGTTTAAATATTGAAGAAATGTAATAAATTATAAATTTAAATTGTGATGAAATTGTAATTTAGTTTAATTTAAAAATAATTAAATGTAAAATAAGATTTTATAAATATTTTATTTGAATTAAAAATATTTATTTTAATTAATTAAATAATCTATTTAAAATATATAATTATATATGAACTCCAACTAAAGTAAGTAAATACAAACAGTCCCTTGAAAAGTGGAGCCAACAGAAAACATCACTTTTAGGTTTTGTCTTTTTTAATATAAAAAAGAAAATCTTTTTATTATGCGAACAAGATCTAAGGTCCACAACATGCCATCAACTAAATAGTCACCGTTTATTATTAAGAAAACTCAATCGATCCGTTGATCCATTCAATTTTTTGATTTGATTTTTAATTTTTAAATTAAATTTATTTTAATAATTTTTATTATTAAAATTAATCAATTTATTAATTAATGATTAATTTTTTATAAATTAACAAATTTTTATCAATAAAAATAAATCAATTAATAATTTTTAATAAAACTTCAAATTCTCTCGTAAATGACAACAATAACTTTCAACCGTATTTTTAATACTGACTAATTCTTTTAAATTTTAAACTTTTATTTTATCAATGAACTTTTGATTCAGACTTTAAAATTTTAATCACAAATCATACAAAATTTGTTTTCGCAGGGAAAATCGAAGACCTATGTACATGGACTCATGTCTGGTCATAATTCATAGTCCACTCAAGTGCCTTTCTTCATAAATATGGCTAAAGATGCAACTGCATTAAACTCTATGAATGGCAAGCACCAACACCAGAGGCTTAATCAATTCATTAGACTGCATTAAATGTATTAGGTGAAAATTTTATTTTATTTATATATTATGAATAATTGTAGATTTGTTTAGAGAAAAAGAAAGGAAAGGGGTCATGAGAGTTTTGACAATATGATTGTTCCATTGGTGGACACCTACAATGAGTGAGTGAGTGACTGAAGTACCCAAAGAAAGTTGTCTTGTCTTCTACCACCTCTAAATAAGGAATATACGTAGTTTTAAACGAGGTAGGGTGTCCTCTTCTTGTAAATGATAAGTACGTGAGAGAGAGTCTAAAGAAGCTCTCAGTTTTGCGATGGTTTTGGGTTTTGATGCAAGAGAAGTGAGAGGGCATTAGTAAGTATTGGAAATGGTAGTGTTGTGATGGAGAAAGTTTTGAACTTTGTGTCTTAAGAGTATTATTAATTTACATATCTCAACTTCAACTTCATATTCTCTGTGGCTCTCCTTCATTTGAAGCTCTAGGAGGAGACCCAGGTGGGTTTTTGTGGTGCTGCTCCGACCCTTTTACTTGAGTTTTGGTATTTTGCTTGGTTTGTTCTTGTTGATGCTACTATTGCATTTGATTGCGTATCTTTTTGGTTAATCTATATAAAATTTTGAACTTTTGGGTCGGTTTGATATGATAACTATGTTATCTTTTTGCATTTGATTGTTAATACTTCATCCTCAACATTGCTGGGTCTGTATATGATCTAAAGATCTAATCTTGGTACGAGACGCCCTCTTGAGGAATCTGAACAATGAAGTAACCCATTTATTCATACCCACTAAAGCCCTCAAATGGGGATTGATCAAGCTAAAGGTTTAAGAAATTTGATTTTGTTGTTTTAGTTTTTTCGTATAACTTCCATGTCTAGCTCATTTGATGGTTTCTTTGCGATTTTGATTCAGCTGCCACTTGACTTTTTTTCAGTTTTGGTTTTCAATAGGTTCAAGATGAATTATTTCCAGAAGCCTTCATGGGTTCCTCATTTGGATGTTCAATAAAAGATAAAAGGTACTGATTCTCTGTTGAATAAGTTCATTGGTTGTTGGTCGCTTGCAGCTTAGAAATTTTGCGATTACCAATCTTTGTCATGGATTTCACTTTGGCAATACCATCTAATGACCTCTAACTAGTTAAGAAGGCTACCGTTATTGATTCTGTTCTTTGAATTACAGCACTTCTAGGATGTCAATTATCGTATCTTGTATACTCTGAACTAATGATTTGCAATGTTGACGAAATTGTATGATGTTTTGTCTTCTTTCCTTTTGAAAATTTCGGTTTTGTTTTCTCTTTTAAGTGATGAGCTGAATGATTTCTTGATCTTTCCTGCCTTAACAATGGAGTTCCCATTCATTAGATAGAAAAGATCATCAAGATTTTTGGATTGGTTGCCGAATTTTGTTCAATATACTGAATGCTTTGAGAAGTTGTTGATGATCATCATGAGGCGAAGCAGATGATGGTTATATCCTATGGCTGATCCTGCTTCAGACTCCGATATACAATCTGATAGATTGGGCTTAAGGAGAATAAGTGGCTCTTTGTTCCATATCCCTGGTTTTTTCACGGGGTTTAATTCTAATGGTTCATCTTATAGCGATTCACTGTGGAGCCCTACAAGTCCACTTGATTTCAGTTTTTTCTCTAATCTAACGAACCCATTTAGCTTCAAGCCTGCAAAATCTCCTCCTGAAAATGTTCGGGAAAAGAAATGGGATTGCTGTAATGTAGGTCTTGGTATTATAAAGTTGCTTGCTGATGAAACCTACCCAATCAATGAAGTTCTTCATTCACCAAAGGGGAAGCGTATTATATTCGGACCTCAGGTGAAGGCTAGCAATCCTGTGAGGTCGATTTCTCTTCCAAGAGATTACATGAGTTCGCTAGTATCCCAGTCCAAAACTCCCAGGCTCTCATTGTGTAAATCAGATGATGGGGTCTTGTTAGAGCCTAAGCCATTTGAGAATTCTTCTGCATTTAGCTTAAATTCACAAACCAATTTGAGCTCAAGAAAATTTTGTTCACAGAATAGAACTAATGTGATGGCAACTCCACCATTGATAATTCGTGAGAGTTCACAAATAGAAAATTCTATAGATATCAAACCAAGTTCCCTTCCAACACCCTATCATCATGCGCATATAGGTTCTCTCACTGCACGCGAGATTGAGCTTTCTGAGGATTATACATGTATAATATCTCACGGTCCAAACCCTAAAACAACTCATGTTTTTGGTGACTGTATCTTGGAATGTCACACAACCGAGTTGTCTAGTTTTGACAAGACGGCAAACATGGAGAGTGAATTACCTCAAGAGGCTAACTTCTTCTCAGAGGGTGCACCTCCTTATCCGTCTAATTTATGCATCTGTTATCATTGCAAGAAAAAGTTGGAGAACGGCGACGATATTAATGTTTACAGGTATAATGCCGACATTTCTCTTCTGAATTTACTTCTGTATACTGCCTGTTGAGGTTTTTTATTTATCGGCTGTTCTGCTGTGGCATTTTATGTTTTGCAGAGGTGAGAAAGCATTTTGCAGTTTTGATTGCCGCTCTGAGGCAATTTTGGCTGAAGAGGGATCGGAGGAAGCATATAATGATTCTGGCTCCTACGAGTCAAGCTATGATGAAGAACTTTTCTTGATCGGCTCGCCCATCGCTACATAGGCGTTCGTGATTGAACAACAAAACCAATGTATCATCCAATTATAAAGAGCTGTTTGTATGAATCTGTTTGCAGCCAAGGATGATTCTGCAGATCCTTATGTTTTTGTGAGCTAAGGATAGTAACAACTGAGTTTCTTTTTCTAGTCAGGCATAGACAAGACAATCTTAATTTTGGTTGCTATCTTCTATTCTATATTTTTGTCTATGTGAGTTCAGAGGTGGCCAAGAGCCCTCACTCACCAGTTTTCTTTCCATTATGTTACAGCATGTCGAGAGTTCATGAGGTCCTAAACATTTTGAACTTAATGCCTCCAACCCTTTTTGGCATTTAGTTTCTTGATGCTTAGTTGTTTGGAACAGATACTTCCTGGCAAACCTATCTTGTCAATTGCCATAGCTTGGTGGATGGTCTGCTAGTTTTAGTCATCTCATGCATGCTATCTTCACGTAGTTAGAAGTTGGCAATGCGTCCAACCGGGCCATAATAAGAACCCAGATAGGCTTTCGGGACGAAGTCTGAAACTTTCATCTAAAATCATTTCTTCATCTACTAATCACTGAGCATCTACGGTGTTGTTAAGTGGTCCATGAAGCTGATTCATGACCAACATTCTCAAAGGGAGCATCCACTTTATGGGCAATCTTTTCCGTTGAACCACTACGAATGGCCTAATGGAATTGCTTGACTCGAAAGGAATTGTTGTTAACCCCACATAGACATGCAATTAGTGGCTAAGAATTCAACCATCCAAAGTGGAGCTGATCATAAAGAAATTTACATGTTTCAAGGCCACTAATTACATGTATCAATTGGTTAATCTCTTCAAGATTTTGTAGGTTTGATTTTAGGTAAAGGAATCATCAATATTTTCAAAACCCGTAACTTAAATAGATAAGATAAATAGTTTAAAGTTTAAAAGGTCAATTAGCAAACTTATGAATACCATACCAGACTCGGTACTGAATTGAGTTTTGAAATGGAACTGCACTGATACCGATCGATATCGGATACCGTTTCGGGTAATTTTTTAAATTTATAAAATAGTCCCTAAAATTTTTAAAATTTGCAAAATAGTCCATATTGATATACTATATAATTGTACTGTATACTTTACTAGTTTACTGTTTACATCAACCATGCTTTCAAAAATCTTAATAATAAATAATAATGACA
>JANIIA010000005.1:3058172-3078866 GCA_027478495.1 Erythroxylum alaternifolium | reverse complement strand
TTGTAAATGAATGATAATGTTGTATTTTGTAATTTGAAATGGGCCCAAGTGGCAAATAAAAGGTACTTTTGATTTTACTGTGTTTGTATCAAATGATGACAAAACAAAGTGAATGTTTGAGTTATCAACTTTCTGTACTTTATGCCTCATCGATTAAAATGTGATGTGTTTTATTTCGGTTTAAGTAAACCAAATGTTTTGAAAAAGAAAAGTAGGCCCGAGTTAATGATCATTGATAAGAGTATTTAAAAAAATGCATATCGAGGTCCAAGTGTTTACTGATGTGACACGTCACCCTCGCGGGGCACGAATTCGGATATCACTATCGATATCAGGTTCGGGTCCAGCGGGAGTGGAGTGTTACAGTTGAAATGTGTTGTACATGTTGTTGCAACGATGAACTATAGATCAGTATGTCATCAAAGAAGACAGGAATAAATTGACACAAATACAATTTAAATAGCTCATTCATCAATCTTTGAAACGTCGAAGTCTCGTTCGTCAAACCGAATGACATAACCAGAAATTCATAGTGACCTTCGTGTGTCTTGAAGGCTGTTGGTATACGGTTGCATCTGGATTTGATGGTATCCTAAATGCAAGTCCAACTTGGTGAACCAGCTAGCCTCTTGTAATTTGTCTAACAATTCTTCGATCAACGTTATTGGGAATTTGTCCCTCATCGTATATTGGTTCAGCTCCTTGTAGTCCACACACATATGCCATGAATCATTCTTCCTGACTAAAACCATCGGCGAGGCATAAGGATCGTAACTATGTCGAATGAAGCCTTGTTTTATGAGATCTCAAAATGATTGTTCTATTATATCTTTTTGTGCCCCCAAATATCGATATGGCTGAACGTTAATGGCTTCTATTCCTTCTTTCAAAATTATCTGATGGTTGTATTTGTAGTATGGAGGAAGATGGGTCGGTTCTTGGAAAACCTCTGCGTAATCCGACAAAATAGTGTTAATCTCGTCTAACGCACTCCATTGCTCGGTTGTCATTCTCATTTGTTGTAATTGGAATTCAAATGGCATTGACAACTACATCATGCACAACTGACCACCTGTTGAGCGATGTAATGTTCTCTAAAATTCTTTGCTGGAAATGACTCTAAATCTCCCTTCTATATTTCCGCTTAACGTGACCAAAGGTCTCTCCCTCTTAAACGTCATCGTTCGATCCTTGAAATTACATAATACTTCATTCAATCCACTCAATCATTGCATGCCCAATATGACATCGCATCCTCCTAACACTAGCACCAACGCATCCATGGTGAATTGCACTCCCTGCATCTTCCAAATAAAATCCTTGTAATACTAATGACATTTCAGCTGCAATCCGCTTCTTACTATGATGAAAATTGGATCTATCTCCTGGAGATCACACCCTCCTTTTCTTATTACAGAAGTATCCACGAAGTTATGGGTGCTCCTGTTGTCAATCAGTATGTGTATCTTCCTTCTATGATACATTCCTACTAACATCATTCGTTTAAACTCCGTATTCCCATACAACCCCCCAATACGACCTGCGTTGAAACTATCAGACTATCTTCTTCTTCGGGACTTCCCCCTAATTCCTCCTCTTTTGATTTGGGTGAATTTTTCCTACTGTCATATTCTTCGGTAACTACATAAAATTGCAATTGTCTCTTCTTACATTTATGACCTATGCTATATTTTTCATCACACCAAAAACAGAGACTTCTTGCTCTTTTATCGTCAAATTCCTTACTACTAAAATGTTTCTGGGATTTAAAAGCTCTTACCGATGATGACGACCATAATGTTGAAGCTGGTGTAGGTAGTATTCTATCCGACTGCAAGTTACGAATAATATTTGTCATCTGTTGGCCCCGTGAATTGAAGTTGAAATTACTTGAAAATACAGACAAATAGAATTGGTGTGTAAATGTATTGTTTTCTTGTGTGTTAATGAATAGCTTTACACTGTATTTATACAAGTCTTGTGATATATGATTTGTTGAGATAAGATATAGAAAATAAACTGAGATACAGGAGATAAAATGAAATACAAGATAATGATAAATACAAATCATAATAATGTTGGTGAGATTGTAGAAGATCTGCACATGTTTATCAGTTGAGATTGTAGAAGATCTGAACATGTTTATCATCATTAATGCTATTATTCGCGCCCTTCGTTACATTACCATGGTTAACACAGTGTTCCCAGTGGATCTTAGGATTGCCTCCTGTTTCCTAGCTAGTGTGTGTGCTTGATGCAGGGAATGAGGCTCATGTAGTTTCACAATCACTCCAATCTCAAGTTTAAATCCCTTAATAAAAAAACCAAACAATTATTCTTTAGATAATGTCGATCTATTGGAGTGGTGATCGAATTGTGCGCAATAGTCTAGGACTGTTCTTTGTTGTTTCAGCTCCTTAAAGTCACCCACTGAGTCATCAATGATTTCTACATTGAATCGTTGTTTGAGGGCCTTCGTGAATTCCTCCCACTCAACTACCTCCGTCTTATTATGATTTTGAATAAATAATCAATATCATTCTTGAGCCCGCTCGTCTGTGTAAAATCGTCACATTCACCTTCGTCTTTTCAGGGGTCTAATCCAAGAGAAAGAATTGCTCACATCAATAAAGCCAAAGTTTAACGTTTTTACTGTCAAATAATGGAAACTTGATCCGACTCATTCTTGTAGGTGTCACATTTTCATCTCACTCTTGACTTCATGGACTACTCTGCGGCATAGGCTATATCACTCTCATCTCTCCTTTTTGTTTCTGAAGATTATACAAGGGTAGAGCTTTTAACTTAATCATCTCCTTCTCTACCTGGTCATATTTTGAATCTCCGAGAGCATCCGATTACTCCTATCTTATGACTCCAAGAACATCCTCTTCATCAAACCTTTTAAGCTTTCTTCAACTTTTTGAAATTTAGTGTCTCTCGTGCTTTCAGCCATTGTTGTTTTCACATAATTAGCTTCTCTGATACCGATTGTTATAAATTAAGAGCAGATAACATAATATTTTGTTTATTCGGTTATGATTTCTTTAGAAGAGAAAAAGACATCAAGAGAGAGAAATATAAAATCCATTTGATATAGAAAGAGAGAAATAAAACATTCATATAGTTTTATATGTTAGTATAGCCGTTATAAGTTGGCTTAAATACAGACTATCAACTATTCAGTATACTCTCGTCTAACATTACAACCTGATAGCTTATTGAAACGCAGCGGTTTGTCTTAGTTACTAACATCCGGTGAGATCTTCTCCGCTTGTTTCTGCAACAGTATCTTACCTCAAAGTTCATACCTTTTCAAAATTTTCTTCATTTCCGATCTGGGTTTTTTCTGTTTGCTCGACTCTCCTGCTAAATTCCAAATTCCCCCAAAATCTCAGATTTTCCCTCATATTCACTTCCCCTTTCTCAATTCCTGTGTCTGATCTAATCCATCTCTTTACATGATCGTCTCTGGATCCGAGGAGTCCTCTCAAACCCGACCTTTGTTCAGTGGGAGGCTTTTACAATAACAAGAGTTGATCTTGGAGGGTCTTGATTGTGGAATTAGGTCGGATTAGGGTTTGGATTAGTCATGTTCTATGGTGCAGTGGTGTGGGATCCACGGCTAATCGTTGCCCAAATTGTTTGTCTTCAATGCCTTTACTATCTCTCCCTCGGCCTCTTCTTATCGATTCTCGTCGGTACGAGAGTTTCTCGTCTGAGTCTCGTTTATTTCTTCGACTACGTCGCCGTTTCCGCCACTACAATCACCGGTTGGTGTGTTATAGCCTCATTTCTCCTTAGCTCTGTGGCCGGGTAAAGATTCGAACTTCAGTTGATTTTGTACTCCTTTGGGTCTTTTTGATGTTACTGAGTTTGCTTACTTTATTTGTTTTGTTTTGTAGAGCTTGGTTTATGCTTTATTTGATTGAGAGGGCGAAGAAATGCTTGGATTTTTCGGCTACTGTTTACATTATTCATCTCTTTATATGCATTGTGTATGGAGGTTGGCCTTCTTCGATCACATGGTGGGTTGTGAACGGTACTGGGCTTGCAGTGATGGCTTTGTTAGGCGAATATCTTTGTATTAGGCGAGAATTACGTGAGATTCCCATTACACGATACCGATCAAGTAAGAACATGTTCTTGATTTTGTTTTTTGAATTTGTGATTGCTTGAACTGGATTCTTGGTATTCCAATTCCATGTAACGAGAACCAATTTATACATGTCATTTAGTTTTACTGAGGTGTTTATAACCTGTTTAACTTGCTCGAGGAGCTTGTTTTAATTGGTGTTGAAAACAAGGCATTTTTTGAGGCTATGCAATCTTATTAGGCTTGTGTGATTCACAAACAGAAGGTTTTAAGTTTTGTGGTTTGGTGTCACTGATGCTCCTGAAAGCTGTTCTGCATTTGTATGCGCATAGTGTTGCCATGGTGTTCCGTGTTCTTTTGTGTTCTGTTTTTGGTTTGGTCCGGGGTTAGAGTTCTCTGGATTCTAGTGGATCATGGAAGCTGGTTACGATTGGACTTTTTTCTGAATTTAATCAAGCATCAGAGATGCAGTTGTTTAGTTTTCCTAACATCTGATCCCTTTCATTCATGACCTTTCGCTTTTTGACTGTTGTGACAACTTCTTGTTTAATATGATGATCTAGTTTTAAGTGTCAAAGGACTGGTTGACTAGTTGGGAACAAAATTTGTTATTCTATGTACATGTATGAGATTAGCATACACATACATAGATTATTATTTATAAATATGAGAAATAAGTGACAAATGTTTTATGTGCACTTAATTGACATATTCCGGGATGCTTGGATATGATTTTGATGAATTAGAATTAAATTAGAAATTGATGGATTTAAGTTAGTGGTTTGGAGTTAATTGTTAAAAATCGGAAGTTTGAGGAGTCAATGTATAAATTGGCTTAGTAGAATTTTTAATAAGATTGGAGACAAGTGGTACTTTATATTTGTGACAAGTGGCCGTTTATATTTGTGACAAATGGCACTTTAGACTTGTGAAATATGGAGCTTTAGAATGGTGACATGTGTAGCTTTGCAAATGGTGACATATGTAGCCCTACAATTGGTGACATGTGTAGCCTTACAAGTAGTGACATATGGAGACTTAAATGAGTGACATGTGAAGCCTAAGGTTAGTAACATATGGACCAATAGAAGAATAATACATGGACCAATGATATGGTGACACATGGATTAGTTTGACTTTCTTTCAACCTTTTAGAAAAAATAAATGTAAAAGGCAACATAAGGGAGAGTGAGGGCTGCCGTGAAAAGCATCAGAGAATATTCGAGGTATACTCTACGGACATGATATGTTAGAAAACAATTCAGAAAGATTTTTCCACCTTACACATAATATCATATAGCACAAAGGCATTTTAATCAACAAATTGCCAGAGTTCAACCTAAATTTTAGAATTTTCCCACATTCAATCTGTGTGAAAACATTTCAAGGAAGCTCAGCTTTCCTCTTTAATGATCTTAGTAAAGATGTATAGCAAAACATTTCTATTATCCCATTTATCAATTCTCACATTCATAGTCATTTCCAGCATCTGATAACAAATAAATTCGTAGAACTTTTCATTATATTACTACCAAACACGTACATAAAGCAATAATTTAGTCTTAGCACAATTATACATATATCTCGAACATTAGTATACAGAAATACAACATACCAAGCTACATATATCGGTTACAAAGTTATTAACACACTATATACAATGTAGCAACGTGTTGTGATATGCAGATGCAAAACTACTACTAGACCTTGCAAATTTAGCTGACCGGACCTTTGAACCATGACTTCCAAAACTTAAAGAGTTATACTCCAACTAACTCTAAACCTCTCCTGAACTTGAAAAAACAAAGTTGCAATTTTGATGAGTTTTGCGAACTCAATAAGTGAACCATCATCGATACACTCAGCAAACCATATCACACAAGACCGTTCAAATCAACATAACACATAGCCAATAATATCAAGTTACATTTCAATAACACACATCAACTTAGGCAGAACTCAAGAAAATCATCTCATTTTAAAAAATATATCAAATTGTATTTCAAAATCACAATTCAATTTAATCAAACATTTATATGAAAATGCAAATATGCTTTCATTCTTATTTCCTTGTGTTTTGATCAAATACAACAATTCACGCCCCAGGTTTCAAACAAATTTCTGCTGGCCAGCTTATCGAGCATTATAGTCCTAATCACATTACTAGCATTAAGCCCTAAGTTCTTATTACGACCCTTAGGCCATGATTACAAAGCTTTTCACCCTAAATGTCTGCGTATTGGTCATTTTGATCACAAATCCCATTATTTCATCATGAATGCCAAATGCAATTATATGAATCATCTCATATATCTTTTTCTTATATCAGTAACTGATTGTCCAAAATTCACAATCAATTTAATTCAAATGAGCATTTCACAATTATTCACGTAGTCAGCAATTGACAATAAAATCAAAAACACTTTCATATACAGTCTCGAATATCAAACTCCTTGGACCAACAATGTCCGAAATTGTAACAATCATATAAGCAATTGTAACAATCATATAAGCAACAATTCAATAACTGACATTTAACCAAAAATAAATCAATCATAATGAGAAACATCTAGGCTAACTCACAGAACACTCCAACGAGCTATTGCCTCAACATCCCAACATCTGGGTATTGACGATCACTCTAAGAGCCTATTAGACATGCATATGAACATTGGTCATTGATAACGAATAGAGAGAATATGTATGCAATCCTTAAGTGCAATCTTTATATCCTTTTCTTCCTAATGTTCCTTTATGAACAAGCTGCCTTCTTTTAATCATAACTCTCTCTACAAAAATCAAAACACCATGATTCTTGTACCCCTTGAAACTAGACTTCAGTAGTCTTAATATATTCAAAAATTACACTAACAGAATCTCCGCTTGTAATACAACCCCCCATCCAAATTTTGTCCTGTTTCTGGTAAGAAACTAGCTGGCAACCAATGCTCAAACAACAATAAGTCATTATCAAGACATCTTCTAGCCAAACTGTTTCACAGAAGCTTTAATAAGACATCAATAATCATTTTTCATGTTTTATACTTTAACTAATTCGGGCTCTAAAGCCTTCAAAAATTAGGAAATAATACAAGGTTCTTGCACAGGGGTCTATCATTGGCAGTATTAAGGAAACAAGCATAACTCAAGCTATAATCACTATTTTATCAAGCCCCTTTTTGCAGAGGTCAAGCTAAGACCTATATCTATAACTTTCGTATTTCTACAAATTCATGCTCTAAAGGTATGTAAAACAGATCAAAAAGGGGGAATATGAAATTAAAACCAAGATTTCGACTTACCTTAGTGACTTCTTTCCTTCTCCTCTTCTCTTTCCCCTTTTTCTTCCCTTCTCTCTCTCATTGATTTTTTTCGTTTTTCTCCCTCTTCTAGCCTCACCGCAGACCCTCACTTTCCCTTATGTTGCCTTTTATATCTATTATCTCTAGAAAGTTTAAAGAAAGTCAAACTAATCCATGTGTCACCATTTCATTGGTCTTTGTGTCACAATTCTATTGGTCCATCTATTATTTTCTATTGGTCCATATGTTACTAACCTCAGGATCCACATGTCACTCATTTAAGCCTCCATATTTCACTACTTGTAAGGCTCTACATGTCACCAATTATAGGGATACGTATGTCACCATTTGTAAAGCTATGCATGTCACAGTTCTAAAGCTCCACATTTCACAAGTCTAAAGTGCAACTTGTCACAAATATAAAGTGCCACTTGTCTCCAATCTTACCATTTAGGAATTCCACTAAGCCAATTTATACGTTGACTCCTCAAATTTTTGATTTTAATAATTAACTCGAAATCACTAACTTAAATCCATCAGTTTCTAATTTAATTCTAATTTGTCAATCATATCCAAGCATCCCGGAATATGTCAATTAAGTGTACATAAAACATTTGTCACTTATTTCTAATATTTATAAATAATAATCTATGAATGTGCATGCTAATCTCATGCATGTACATAGACAAACAAATTTTGTATCCTAATGCACCAAATTAATCATCTAGTGATATAACTTATTTTATTTAATGCAATATGCACGAGCTTAATCTTCTAAACCTTCTAACCCTCAACAATTTTGGAGAGGATATTACAACTCTCCTCTCTTTAAGAAATTTCGTCCTCGAAATTCTTACCTGACTGATCAAACAGATGGGGTTAATGTTGTCTCATGTTTTCCTAAGTAGCTTCTTCTCTTGAATGATTTCTCCAAATAAATTTTACTAGAGGAATTACTCGATTCCTCAACTGCTTAGTTTGATATCTGACTATTTTTACTGGTTCCTCCACTATGCCACTCTGTTCCTGTTGAGATCCATCCATTCAATTTTTTTTGATGCAGCCGAGGAGTTTGTTCATTGTTATATGGTAGCAATAGCAGTTGCAATGCAATATTATTTCGTGAAATTCCCTTTTATCTATAATTATTATTGGCAGCAATTTTCATATTATTTCCTCCAGATGTTGAACCTATTGACTATTTCTTGCAGATGTTTGATTGGTTGGCAAGAATGCGCAATCTTCCGGTTAGTAATTGACATTACTAATTCTTTCCTCTGAACGAGCTCCAATGTAAAGCTTCTGGAGTATCAAAATGCGATTTGGAAGTGAGATTTATACTTGGCAGAAGCCAATTACCTTTTGCTGATGGTGATTATGGAGATGATATTATTAAATTAAGATGGTTCTTTAGTGTGGGAGATGAAGCTTTTGACATGAGATATGCATTGTGTTCGAAGAACTCTTGAATGTACAAGTTTAGCCTTTTCCTTTTATTTTTTCCTTCTTCACACTTCCTTTATATAGATTTCATTCTCGGCCTTCAATTTCTTTTGTCTGATTTTGATTAGCTTCCACATATGTTCATGAACTCGGAGAACCATTGTTTTAGACTTCACACAGCTATACTATCATTAGTACCTTGTTTGATCTATTAATGAAGTTTGTTTTCCCAAGTAGTGAATGCATTTACACACTTTGGTTTCCTGCTAATAGTAAAAGTGGTGAGGTGTTAGGGATTTTACCCGAATATGAGACGCTGCCCTCATGTGAAATTTGAGGAATTCAAAGCAAATAACTCCTTGGAAAATTTTAGGACTGTCTCAATTGTTTGCTGTAAAGCATAATGATTGGCGAAGTGCATAGAGCTAAAACACAAAGCTTCTTAAAGTCTCAGTTTCTAGCACCTCCGTTTCATCAAATGTGATACAATGAACCAGTCTATGCTAAATAGATAACTCTACGTTTCTTGTTCCAAAAACTTTCCTTCTGCATATTAGTCCATTTCGCAGAAGACACATGCGGATATTCACATGAGTTGCGTGAAGCTTAGTATAGTAAATGAAGCTTTCTAAAGAAGTTGGTTTCTTGGTGGATTTACGGTCTTGGGAGTTAAAGCATTACGATTGTTTGTCAGACAACAAAATGCATTACTTATCAGGTATATGTGTTGATAGTTTAGTTTGGTGTTCTGTTATTTGCTCCTTAGTATGCTACAGCTTGTTCTAGTATCTAAGTATATCTGTGTTCAGGAGTTGTATTTATGGAATTCGTACATGGCTGAACTTTACTCATGGGAACATACTTGGGTGCAATGGAAACGGTTACTTTATTGTGAAGTTATAGTGTCTACATTTCCAGAGAAGGTAATGTACTCCATAAACAGCCGTCCTTTGCCTTGCAAAAAGAATTACATGAAATTTTAGTATTGATACAACTCAACTTGCGTTAGAGCCAAATTCTACCAAACCTCTGCTTAGAATTATCTTAGCTTCATCTGTCTTGGTGAAGTCAAGAAAGACTTTTCATGGTTGCCTCAAATTGCGGGTACAATTGAATAAGAAACAAATTAATAAAAGAAACTCCTCTTCTTTGCTTGGACTCTTCCTGGATGCCAAAACTCCAAACAGTTGTTAGTGATCATTGTCTTAGGAAATTCAGTCATGGCTCAGCTTTCCATGAAGCTGAAATGTCAGTGATGGCTTCTCCTACTGTAAGATATATTCCTTTCGATCCAAAAGATTCCAAGGTTTTAGATTGGTGTAGCTTTTCCATAACACTTGCAACAGGATTTGCCAGAACAAGCTACATGGTGAAAGATTAACCAAGTTAGAATAGAAAGCAACAGTTTTTATCCTAACTGTAGTCCTATGAGATTGATTTGGTGACAGGAGTATTACCTGAATTAATCTTTTCTCCAACATCTTTCTGAGTTCGCATACCAAGTCGATGCCTGTTGTGTCTATTCCTGTCACGGCTGCAAAAGATTGTAAACATTTGTGAGCAGAATTTTATGTATGATAAACTTCTTCATGTCAAATTGTATAACATACATAAATAATTCAAAGCTCTCTAGATTGATTCATGTAATATAAAAATGGACTTGAGATGAAAGAAAAATTTACCAGTTACGTCCAGAATTACACATTTTAGGCTGTTCTCGTTGTTGGTCTTTATCCAATCTTCTTCCTCTCGAATCCATCGTAGTATCCTGAAACAGGTGCTTACTTCAATCAGTTATGCATAGCCTACTGGTATATCAATGAACCACAAGTGCAACAATTTGAATTGTCAAGAGCCTGAGTGAGCTAATAACCTTTCTTGGAGGTAAGTGGAATTGGCAAAGTAGATGGGGGACTCAATGGCAAGAATGAGAAAAGAAGGAATCTTTAAAGCTTCTCTGTATCTGTTGAGACTCTGGTATATTTGAGTTCCTGGTATGTTACCCATCACCAAAGTGTTTGGCCTTGTGACATGCAAGAGAATTTTGAATAAAGAAACTCCAACCTGAAATTTGGAAAAGAAGTTAGAAGATGATTCATATCAATCCTTTTTACTTTTTCTTTCAATCTCAGTAGACCAGAGAGCTTACAGCGACGGCTAGACCCAAGGGCACTGAAACGAAGAGAACCCCAAGGAATGAGCTCAAACAAGCCAAGAAATCAAGCTTGTCAACCTTCCACAACTTGTATGCAGCTTCATAATCAATCAGTCCAATCACAGCTGTTAAGATAATGGCTGCCAAGATGACATCTGGGGTGTAATGAAACAGTGGCATGAGAAACAACAGAGTCACTAGTACTGTTGCAGCCATTATTATGTTAGAGATTGCTGTTTGAGCTCCAGAATTGAAGTTTACTGCAGATCGAGAGAATGATCCTGAAAAATAAGAAAAGGAAGGGTTCAGAAACAGTGACCGTTACTTGTGCTGATACCCAGAAAGGTTCATGTATGGAGGATCATCACCTGTAGCAACATAACATGAAGAACAGGAACCGGCAATGTTCATGAGACCAATAGAGATCATTTCTTTATTACCATCAACTTGGTAGTTCTTCAGAGCAGCAAACGTTCTACCCACAGCAATACCTTCCTGGAAGGAATCAAAAGAACAGAATGAAACACTTTTCAAGACTGATGAATCAAGGTTTAGAATGCCTCTGATTCTTGCATAACGTACTACTTTTTGAATGGAGATCATATTAAGATGAATGGCTGCGAGAAACTTACGGTAAGAGCTAAGATTCCAGATACAAGGCCAGTTTTGATAGCAAGAGCCAGATGATGGCCACTAAAATCTATCATTTTTACTGATGGTGGATTCAATCCCTTCGGCAAATAACCAATCTATTGAAGGAGAAAAGAAAGAAAACCAAGTTAAGAGAAATGGACTATAATGAATTTGTACTGCACTGCTCTTTCTTATTGCAGACAAAGCATCACGTTTGAGTTTTCAGTTCTTACAACTGAGATTTTGTGAACCTTTGATCTGAGGCAGAAGATAATAATCGTCGAAATGATGACCGATGTTAATGGTGCTGCTGCAGAGACCCAGAAAAATTTTGGTTTCTTCATGCTCTGCATCAGTCCACCAATCATTAATATATCAAATAAACATGAGAACTAGAAAGTTTTGATTTCGTAACAACTTGGAGAAACTTACAATATGCCTTGTAGTTAACAGAAACGCCAGGAAGCTGAAACCCATAAGAATTGTTTGCCAGGACCACTGCACATCAACAGAAACAAAATTAAATATGCGAGGGAATTTCAATATTTTACTTCTTCATCACAGTTAAAAGTAAATGCTTACCTCGTTTCTGTTATTAAGAACAGAAGCAATTACAGGAACAAACTCCATCTTGCTAGTGAAGTGGACAATCCCAAGTAATCCTTTAAGCTGTTGCAGAGAAACTATGATGGCTGCACCAGCTGTGAACCCAACAAGAGTCGCCTTTGACAAGAAATCAATGATAAAACCTAACCTGTAACATAGAAACAGGCTATTATTAACATTCAAGATCAGAGAACCAGTATCCCTTTCTCACAATGTGATTAATTCATGAATTAAGTATGGTATGGTCACCTTAATATTCCTAGAGAAGCCTGAAACAAACCAGCAAAGAAGGTGGCAGTGAAGGCCAATTTAAGATAAAGAATTGGTTCTTCATTAGGATGAACTGCCTCACTCAGCATAGACCCCATGACTAGTGATGCTATAGAGACTGGACCAACTGCAAGGTGCCTAGAACTCCCAAGAATAGAGTACACCAGAGGAGGGACAAAACTTGAATCTGGATAAAAACAAAACCAAATTTTCTAACGACACTGATTTTTCACATTAAAACTTAGCTTTAATGGTATGGAGGACTTACATAACCCTACAATAGCAGGCAAGTTCGCTAGTTTAGCATAGCTTATCCCCTGAAAAGTGTCAAAAACCATGTTATTTATCACAATTCTCACATAGTTCTGATAAGTTGCAATGAACTGTTAAAAGAATCATATCCCAAGACCTGACAGGGGGATATTTACACACGAATTGATCAGTTTTGCTACCCACTTTAGTTCACAATTAAATAACAAACACGTCACGCTAATGGTCTAAAAGGAAATGGAATATATGCAGTAAAACAATCTCAGAGTTCTTTGTCCACTAGAGCTCACGAGATAACTATGACGAGCAAAACCAGAACTACATCCAATTGGAGCACATGCAAGTCAAAATTTAAATACTGGACATCTGTTTGAATATGTGTATGCACGTAGGAATATAATCAACTGGAAGCGAACAGGTAATACACATGCAGTATCTTTTTTACCTGTGGGATTGCTAGGCTAGCAATGGTGATACCAGAAATGATATCAGACTTGAAGAACCTTAAGCTGTACTCTGGACCCCATTGAAATATGGGGAGGAAGAACTGAAGACCCAGAAGCAGTTTCTGAACAAAACTTGTCTGGTTCTTGAACCTGTGAAGAGGGTCATCAGGGAAGAAGATATCCCCAAGCTTTTGTTTCAGTTTCTGGAGTGTGGTTTTGTGGGGTGGCAAGCAAACTCTGTGTATCTCAGTTGTTTGTGGCATTACTGCTTCTGTGGTGGTGCCATGGGAAGAGAAGTCATTTACTCTGTTCGAGTTGACACCCATTTTCGTATCACACCAAAGCAAAGCAAAGAAACAAACTTCGTTCTGAAGAAAACCAAACCGCCATGGATTGGAATTTATAGAGAAGAGCAATACAGACAAGGACAGACACAGAGAGAGCAAAGGTGGTGGTTAACGAGCAGTTAGTTGTATGTCTGAGAAAGGGTAGTTTGGTAGTTTCGTTGAGTTTAAGATTACAACTCATTAATGGTGGTTCATGGTCAATAATTGCAAGAGATAAGACTTTAGAATATATATGGAAAATAAAGAGCTAATATGGTTTGTTTCTTTGATTTCTTTGTTCAATCCATAGTGTGATTTGAACATTTGCAAGAACAAGATTTAGTTTTTAACAAGGTCAAAGCTAATTAATTAAATTATTCTTTAAAAAAATTGTTTACTAATTAAGCATACAAATTAAAAGATTTCACGTAAATTAGACTTGTTTTCGACTAAATTTATTTTTGTATTTAGAATAATGGTAAAAGATATTTATCGATTTTATAAAATTAATATTATTATTTTTAAGTAATTAATCACACCATGTTATATTAAAAAATTTTAAATTTTTATCAATATATAATAATCAATTACATAATAATTTTTATTAAAATAATATGGCAGGCATTTAAGTATTTTTATTTAAAATTTTTAATTAAGAAGTATTTTTAGATCAATAAAATATATTTCAAAGTGAGTGAAACCCATATTTTTATATATTTCAAAGTGAGTGAAACCCATATTTTTACCTTTAAAATAATTATTATTAACATAATATTTTTATTTAAAATTTTTAATAATAAGAAGTATTTTTAATTTAAAATAAGAAAATCCATCTCCTAACCTTTAAAATAATTGTTAATAATCAAATTAACATATGCCCCAAGTGTCGTAAATTTGATGGTCAAATGTTTCTTATACACTTTTTAGATTTTTTAATTAATGATTTTAGAAAGATTAGGACTAACAAAGTATTTTTTTAAAAACAAGATTAAGAATCTTTACTTGAACATGGATTTGTTCATTTTTGTATTTTTTGCTAATTATTTTCAAGGAATAAAATGAAAGAAAAGGCAGTAAATCATGGAAATATTATATTCGTAATTGATTTGATCATTTTTTTTGGATTTTTCATTACATTCTCAAGATCACTTAAGTTGCAAGCTCACATTAAGAGGTGGTAACAACTCATTTTTAGAAAATTGAAAATTTCAAAGATGACTAATAATTTGAAGGATCTTACCCTTTTAGGGATAGAAATGAGTTCAATTGTTAAACAATTTCCTCCTATTTAAAAACACAATGACATGATCTTTATATATATATTTGAAAACAACATCTTTATTAGTTAGGAGTAAATTGTATATTATTAAACCTCTCAAAACTCTACGTTTCAACGAAATTTTTACTTAATGTTGTTATTGTTATTGTAACATGATTTGAGACTAGATCACATGTTCCTATTATTCTGTGCCTACTTTGTTTTATGAAAATCCGTTCGTTCAATAAATGGGATCTACAAAAATTAGATATATTGGATCACTTGAGAACAGGGAACAAATTATTTGAGAACAAAATATCTATTCCCCGTAATCTTTATAAATAAAAATAAAATAAAAATTTGTGTTGCTAAAATAAATAACTTGTTTATTAAAAAAAAGTCCTTTAACTAATGTAAATTTGTGTTTCATGTGACATTTTTTTTCAATAAATGTTGTCAAGTATATGAATTACCAAACTCTAAATTAAAATTTACGTGGCTACAGAGATAATCTATATTTTTTATTATTTAAGTCATTAACTTGGAACAAAAAAATGTCATATTAAGAATTTTAGTATCCGTAAAATCCCATGCGTCCAATAAACTGAATCTCAAAGGTGGAGTTTGCACAGCAATAACAACTATTTCCTACTTTTCATACTAAGACTTCTTTTTTTTATATTTAATAATATTATTAGTTATCATTTTGCAACACTAGAACATGTATGTGTTGTATACATCTAATACACAACTAGTAATTATTATTGTAATTTTTCCAAAAAAAACATATTTTAGCTCATAAGATAGTGTAAATACTCCTTTTTTATGTATATAAATAAAGTCAGTTGGCACAAATTGACTTTATGTACATTAACTTTTAGCTTGATTCCAATCAACCGACTTAAGTTAGGCTTAAATTATAAGTGAGCTGGCTCAAAAGTAAAATCTCAAAAAGTTTATTTTTTATATAAAATCATACCACAATCATATATATGAAAAAAATAAAAAAATAAAAAATCATAAACTTAAAAATAACTACTAACCAATTCTTATATAGTTATTTTTAAGTATTAAATTTTTTAATTATAAAGTAAATTTGGGAATTAAAGGATTATATTTCATTTATAAGATTATAAGTAAAATATGATTATGGAGTATAGTGAATTTTAGAAATGACAATGGGTAGGCCCATAGGCTAGTCCCGCTAAATTTTTTAAAATTAAAAATATAAAACAATATTTTTTTAATCGGATCCGAGCAGCCGAGACCTTCCTAAGGCCTAACTATTTAAGCCAAACAATATCGTTTTGTTTTGAATAGTTGAGCCTCAGGTCGGTCAAAGCCTAAGTCTGACCTATGAATTGACCTATTGAAAATACCTAAATCTAGATCATAGCCTAGCCTATTGACTTTCACTGTGAATTTAGGCTAAATTATAAATACTTACAAAGTTGGAAATATTATTAACAAAAATACTACATCATTCAGATTAATAAGAGTTTAATGGTGGCAAATATGAAAAACAATCTTTATTTGAATTTATGGATAACGATTACGAGAAATCATTTTAAAATGTCAAAAGTAATTATATAAAAAATGTGACTAGACTCTAACTACTTTTATTATCTAATTTAATTAGTATTTAATTAGAACATTATTTATTCAAAAGAGCTTATTAAATTTTACGATCCAACATTACTAGTTTTGATAAAAATAAATTCTTTTCGAAATATTATGAAGTTTTTTGAAAAAACTTCAAATGTTAAACTTTTTTTTTGTAAAGAATCTAATTATCTACGAGATTAATAATTAAATAATTTATTTAGAACATATAATTTATTGTGTATTAAATATTCATTAAATATACACTGAAAGAAAATCATCATTCAAACACTCCAATATTAGAATATATTGAAATATTTAAAAAGAATTATAATAATTAAGAATATATAATTTCATAAAAATTACATACTTTACAAACATCACCTAATTGGTGGAAATAAGGAGACAATTGAGCAGTGTTGGTAATGCTTCCTTTGCTGGAAACCATTATTTTTCACTAATGAAGCTATCTAGGTAAGTACCTCGATTTTGACCAACATGGGTAAGTTGGCCTACCATTTTACTAGATAATTTAGTTTTTTTAATCCTCGTTTATATATTTAAAAAATTATATTAGTTACAAGTTGATGCATGAATATTAAATTGATAGCTGGGAATTTCTTTAAAAAATTAATGAGCAATTAAGTTCATTAGACATAGGTTTAGACCAAAAATTTAAGTTACAAAATGTATATTTCATTGTGATTATGATTTATTATGATGTGATTATAGATAATTTAAGATAAAATTATGATTGGGCTAAATTAATTTTAATCATTCTAGATAAACTACCTCTCTTCAATCTGAGTTAAACCCAAAATTTTATTTCAGTGTTATCTCGTATCATAGTTGGTAATATTACAATTAATTAATATATATAGCTAAAATCTTTGGCTTAGACTAATTATTTTAAGTGCTAATTGTGTTATTCAAAAGATGTTTTGGTTGAAGATACCATAATCTCACCTTCTACTAATCTCTTATTTTATTTGTTAAGTGATATATATTGGTTTGATCCTTTGTGATTTTGTGCTTTATAAAGTGATCTAATAAAGTAGCTTTATAAAAGAAGTGGCCACTAGAAATAATCACTTTAACAAAGTCTAAAGTCTAAGTGTGCATTAAACAAAATGATAATATTGCCTATCAAATTACACATGTTAATTGCTCAAGCACATGCCATACTCCACTAGAATAAAAAAATAGATTTCTTGATAGAAATGTAGGTATAATGGGTAGCTTAGCTAGCCAATACCCTGCATTTTTCTTTATATAAATCTAAATTTATATATATTATTTTCTTCTTCCTTTGTTTCCTAGATACTAGAGATGACCATTTTGTTCTAATTTATTTGACCAGTTTGAAATTAACAAATTAAATTTAAATTTATCAAAATTTAGGAAATTTATATTTAAAGAGTAAAAGTTACTAGAGATGACATTAGGAGGCCCAAGCTCCAATTTTTTTCTTTTTTAATTTAATTTTTAAAATGATGTCATTTTTTCTTAAAATATTGATTATATCAGACTATAAAGCTCAAATTCACGTCTAATCAAATTACAAAAATTAAAAAAAAGAGTTCAAACTTATTTAAAAACTTGATTAATTCAGACTAAATTTTTTGATTTTGGAATAGACGAGTACAAATGCCATGTCAAAATAATTTTATTTTAGCTCCCAAACTATTTTGGGTTTTAGATTGCTTGAATCTTATTAGGTTAGACTTGAACTATTCGGTCCAAAAACAGTTGTCTTAGAATCAAGCTATCCGATTAGAAAAATTTGAGCATATTGAATACTAAGTATATTTCAAAATCTTTTATTGTGGACTTTTTTTTGGTTGAAAACTACTTAATGTCTGGAATCATATGAGCAACCAACTAATTCAAATTTGAGTGGAACAAGACCCTTTTCAGGTGTAAAACTCTCTCTCACGAGTTTTAAAGCGATTCTACTTTTCATATTCGAACTCGAAACTTTGGTCAAGAATGGAAGAGCCCCTGTCACTCCACGACAACCCTCGCGAATTTGTGGACTTCTAAGTTCCTCCATTTTCAAGATTACTAACATACAATTGTCCCATTATCATAGTAATTACAGACGACAAGAACTATATAACGACTAACTTTCCTTTAGAATCTTTACTAATTCAAGACACTAGAATATATGCGCCTGTATTTACAATACATAACAATCTCCAGATACTTGAGTAACTTTGCAAAAGCATAAAAGGCGGAGGCATGCTCAGAGTGACATGAACTGTTTACACAAAAGCGAGAAATCTTTGATTATTTATCCTCTGGAACATGGAATCACACGATAGTCAAAAGTGAACCACTGATATGAATATCTTTTGCATAAGAATACTGTTGACCTGAGTGGTGGGTGAGATGGGTTGTTGTGCTAATTAAGATTTTGAAGCTAAGATTCTCTTCAACCTTTAGTTTTTCTGAAGAGCTCAAACGATGGACAATAGACGAAGATGAAGACATTGTATTCGATTATGTGAGATGTAACCGATGATTAAAAAGTATAACCGAATCGACCGATTCGATTATAAATATTGGTTAATTTTTTAGTTTAATGTTGGACTTTTAGGTACATTTTTCATTCTATATTATTAAATGAATTGACTGGAAGAAAATAAATGAGTACAGAACATTTAGTGCTCCTAAGAAAACATTAACTTCAAGTCAAAGTATTCCCTGAGATATAAATGCAATTATGTGAATAGAATCTAAATTTACTCTTTTTTTCCTTTTTCTATTTGAAAAGTAACAAAAGATTAAAGAGAAATTAATATGTGAAATCTACTTCATCGTGGCAATTAATAACAACAACAACAATAATAATTTAACCATTCTTCTCCTATCATTTAATTCCAATCCCAACACTATAAAATTATGAACTCACTTCCCATTTCCTACATCAAAGCCAAACTTATTTTGAAATTGTAGAAGAGAGAGTGATTAAAACAATGGTTGGGCTTAAGGTAGAGTTTTTTCTGCTTATAAGTACCATGTTAATGACCCTGTCATTGCAACAAGTACTTCCACCTCTACCTCGGCCTTTATCTCCGATCTCGCAACCGCCACTTACGACACCATCTCCGATCCCTCCCCAATCTTGTTTTACAGATTGTGCATCTTCATTGTGTTCTAAGTTTAACCATGGTATGAAATCTCTTTTCTTTTCCTTTGTAACTAGTTAAAATCGTTAATTAGTTAGTCCTTGTGAATCATGATCTTGTTTTGGCAGATAAAAGAAGACATAGAGGATGTATTAGTTTATGCTCTAAGACTTGCAGCCAACAAAAGGTAAATTAAGCACTTGCAGTATTGTGATTGTGATGTTCTAATGCTTATAAGTTGCAATATACATTTATATTCTTATTTGAAAGTCTTCTGAGTGTGTTGGGTCAGGTTCAAACTTTTTAAAACTCAAATTTGAATATTCGTGTTTAAATTCGACTTCAGTCAAATATAGTTTAATTTTTTAAGTTTGGGTCAGACAAATTTGACTTAGATTTGACTAATCTAATTTTTTTATTGAGATATTTACAGATACATGAGATGTGTTATTATTACTATTGATTCCTTAACCTTTCTAAGTCATTCACAATCTCCTCTTAAACTGCAGGTTAATTTTGGAAATTTTCCGTGTATATTTACATGCTCACTCGACAAATGCACAGCGTATTTATCAGGTACTTACTTAATTTATAGAGTAATAAAATAAAATAAAAAACATCACCATCAAATTTACTATCCTAAAAATATGATTATAGTTATTAAACAACTCATAATACTATCAACTTAATATTTTTAAAAAATTAATAAAAATTCGTTGAAATTGAAAATTATATTTTCATGTTTTCATATCTAGATCACACAATTTTAATATCGATCTTTTTGGTATGTGGTAAAAAAACCGAGTTGAATTGTGTACGTTCAATTCGTTCGTGTTGGGATTTTGATGCATTTTGATTCGGATTTTGCATCGTGTTCAGAGATTTTACTTGTAACAATTGCCATGGCTGCAGATTTGTTAAAACTGGGCGCGTGTGTGGTAGAATGCAACACTGGCTGTATGGGAAGTTCGCCATCAGCACCTTCACCTCCTTGACTATTCGTGTAGATTTATGAGACATTACAATAATAAAAATGTGTTATGAGGATTTTTATAAATTCCATAATTGGGAAAATAATGAATTATAAAGAAAATTACATCTCCTTCAAATTTTTTTAGATTAATTGTGTGTGAAGTGAATGCAGTAAAATGTAATT
>JANIIA010000005.1:3015313-3030161 GCA_027478495.1 Erythroxylum alaternifolium | reverse complement strand
AATAATGCTAATAAAGGCGATAACGAATGGAAGCCTTCACATAGAGCTGGTTAGACATCGTTTTACCCTTTTATCCTTCATAACTTTAATCAAACTTTCTTGACCTATTGAGATTCACTATTGTAGTTTTTGGGCAAGAAGTATATTGAACTAGTGGGAAAAGATATTTCCTTGTTATGCAACTGGTAGTGATGACACTTTAGGGTGATGCATTGTTGCTGTGAGTCCAGTTGAAAAGATTACATAATGCTATCGCTACGATTCAATTACACTAACTGCATAGTTTAAACTGATTGTCAAGTCGAGGTCCTCTGATAAAGTACTTTTGATTCTTTTAAAGTTTAATGATTGTGTGAAATTACTTTTCTTCTTTGCAGACCTTGTGAGTGATGAATTTGGGCAGCGTCAAAAACCCCGCAGGCAAGTTAAATTTCTTGAGGTTTTCAGCATTCTATTGCCATAATTCACTTCTTATGGGCATTTTAGACTTAACGTTTACATCTCTCCTTGTAGATACTCGGAGATGGATTTTAAGCAGCCAAGTAGAAGTACTTAGATAAGAAGGAGAATGTTTGAATAAGCATATAAAGGTTAAAGTGTGTTCGATGAAGCTTTTATGTTGTTTGGGTATTGCTAAATTCTTAGCTGTCATTTCGTGGTGGTGCAGGCCTTTGTTCAGGCCCTTTGTGTTCTCCAGCTGTTGTTCTGGAGTGCTTTGGGCCGCAATACAATCCTTGATATTTTAGGTAATTGTATTATTCTCCAGAAATGATTTTTCTACTTTCATTACGAAACATTTAGTTTTGTACATCTTGACAATACCCCAAGAAAAAGAAAGAATTAAAGAAAGCAGCAAGGATCCTTTAATTGTGCCAATTCCTTGAGTTCGTCTCCATATGCTATATAGTCTATGTTTCTCGTAACTGTTGTGAGCTGTGTGATGGTTATATTACTTGGAAATAGAATGTGCATAAAATGCTTTTAGTTGAATCCTCATGCAGAATTAGAAAAACAACATAGACTAGTTCTTCTTCTGAAATTGGAATACTTTATATCTTCGATTTTGCCTAGTTTGTGTTCGTTTTTGCCTAATTTGTGCTCCTTTTAAAAAATGATGAGCTTATAAGTTTATTTATAACTGATCATAGAGCCAGGAGCAGGAAGTATGTTTTGTTGACTACCGTGGTTGGGGGACATTACTTGTTTAATATCTTCAACTTGAGTTGTTCATCTCTTCATTTCTCAACTTTGGCCTACTGTTTTTTTGTGTTTCATCGTTGCAGTTATGTAACGAACGCCTGCTCATGCTGCAGTCAATTTGAGAACAAACTTGTGGCTTGACGGGTAGCAGTTTCTTATTTAGATGTGCGGTATGGCCGTTATGAAAGATCTCTCTAATGTATCAGTTTTGTGACACAGCACCATATAATGCATTCTGATTACACATTATTCTCAATTTCAGGTTTTCTTCTGGCTTGGTTTTCGAGTGAAGCTTGTGAGAGATGAATGCAGGCTTCTCCAAGACTATATACTAAGAAAAGTTGAAAATTGAGAAGGAATTATTTGTGCAGAAGCTACTTTCTTTCTTGAGTTTCCATATTCATACAAGTAGATAGTATTTGGAAATGCAAAACCAACTTCCTTAACTTTTGTGGTTTACCTAATTTATAAGTCTGGTTTCCAGGATTCTGTTTACATGTGGGGATTCCTTGTTTTGCACATTAGGATTGCCTACTTGATCATCAAACAAGGACATCTATACAGACTGACAAAAGCTTTCCAAAGCTGTTATATGGTTGATGGCGTCTGGTTTTGATGTTAATAATGAATGAACCCAGCTTGCATATTCAGCTTACTTTACTCTTTTGCATACTGCTTTTCCTCTCCTTAAAATTTGTCAAGGTATCATACTTTCCTAAAATATATCCACGACTAGCAAGCAGGTCCGGTCTGACTTGAAAATTTTTTGGCAGCCTTATGAGACTCCGGCTGAATGCCGGCTTCGGGCGCTCCCCGTCCCGAAGCCTGAACTGAAGCTCGAATTTTGTTACTTTTAAGTTCGAGTTTGGTTCGAAGCTTGCAAAGCAAACCACATGACGCTTTGAATGAGGTTATCGTTACATCAAACAAAGACTCGATACACAATGCATGAATGTAATGTTTTCTTATTAATTGATTATTTAGTGAACTTGGCCAAAAGTCCAAATTAAAACTTTTAAAAAATGTAATTTATATATTGATTTTGGTAAATTATTATGTAAAATTTAAAGGTAAAAGTTGCATTAGTGTTACTAAAACGTTCTAACATTTATTTAAGTTCGATTTATCAATTTGTGAAGTGATTTAATGTATTAGTGTTTGATTTATTAATAACTGATTAATTGGTTATGATTAAAATAAGTAATTAAGTCGTAGAAAGAATTTAAGTAATTGAGGCTAACCAAACCATATAATTAACTAAAAACTGCACAACTTGCCACCGACAAGTCGGCCTGAGCCATCAAAACTGCCACCTGTTAAGGATCAATACTAATTACTTTGTGATTAATATTTCCACATGGCAAGTGATTGACTCCCACGCGCTACTCATCTAAAACTGTACCAGACAACAACTCCGAGTCTTACTCTGTCTCTCTCTTCCTACTCTGTGCCTTCTGATCGCTCTTTCTCACTCTAAACAAGTTTGTATACTTGTAAGTCTTTCTCTTTCGCTCGATCTCTGTACACAAAGTTGTGAACTTTTTTCTTTTCTTTATCATTCTCTTGAGATAGCTTTTGCTTCAACCGTCTCCATCTGGTTGCTTGAAGACTGCCAGGAGCTAAGCAGCGACTCGGTGGTTGCTTTTTCTAGATTGCCATCATTGGTTTTTAGTCTTTGTGTAAATTCTCAAGAAAGATTGTTTCTTTTTTTGTTTAAAAGAATACCAAGTTCGTTTTTAGTTATGCATTGAAGTTATCTTTAGCTGTGGCAAGATTATTGGAGCGGGAAAGGGAGATGCAGTTGTTGAGAATCTTGAATTTGGATACCCTTTTCTGTTGTCTTTTTGTTGTGTGTAATCTTTAATTTGATTAGTCTTTAACAAAATTTAGTGATTTCTTGTTGCTGTAGGAGTAATAGTTTGCGGGAAGGCTTTACTTTTGCTGATTTTTTTGGATGGTTTATGACAAATGAGCAGTGTGTGCATTGTGCCTTGTATTGTCGTTGTGTAGTGGAAGAAGGAGAGGAAAGAAATGGAGGATGTTATCAGCAGAGGAGATTTACATGTTAATGTAGTTAGGCAATCTCCATTGAGGCCTGCTGGCAGCTTGAAGTCCACATTGTCAGGCAGATCGACGCCCAGGAGCTCTCCTACATTTAGGAGGTCCCATTCTAACCGAACTCCTCGAAGGGAAGGGAGGAGTGGTGGATGTGGTTTGCAGTGTTTTCGGAGTAACCGTATAGTGTACTGGTTGCTTCTGATCACTCTGTGGACTTATCTTGCGTTTTATGTTCAGTCCAGATGGGCTCATGGTTATGACAAGGGAGAATTTCTTGGGTTTTTGAGGAAAAATAGAAGTAAAGTTTCGGAAGGGGAGCTAAATGCACGTCGTGATTTGCTTGCTGATAAAAGACCTGCAAGTGGTCTTAGTGGGATCCAAAAAATTGAGGTTGAAGATGGTAAAAAAATAGATGTAGTTTTGTCAAAGAAAGGAAGTGAGATGAGTTCTAAGCGTGATACGACTACAAGGAAGAAGAATAAGAGATCAAGGCACAGGTCTCGGAGTAAAGCACGTGTTAAACAGAAGGCAAGAATAGAGGTT
Source organism: Erythroxylum alaternifolium (assembly GCA_027478495.1). Lineage (NCBI taxonomy): Eukaryota > Viridiplantae > Streptophyta > Magnoliopsida > Malpighiales > Erythroxylaceae > Erythroxylum > Erythroxylum alaternifolium. Next base: position 3,026,360 of record JANIIA010000005.1, on the reverse strand, counting down.
GAAAGCAATGATGTTGAGATGCAGGAACCAGACATTCCTCAGAAGAATTCTTCTTATGGTTTGCTTGTTGGTCCATTTGGGTCGGTGGAGGACAGACTTTTGGGATGGAGTCCTGATAGACGATCAGGAACATGTGATAGGAAAGGGGATTTTGCACGGTTTGTGTGGTCAAGGAATTTTGTTCTGATATTCCATGAAATGTCAATGACGGGTGCCCCGCTTTCAATGCTGGAATTGGCAACTGAGCTTTTGAGTTGTGGAGCTAGAGTTTCTGCTGTTGTTCTTAGCAAGAAGGGTGGCCTGATGCCAGAACTTGCTAGAAGAAGGATTAAAGTACTTGAGGACAGAGCCGAACTCAGCTTCAAAACTGCTATGAAGGCAGATCTTGTAATTGCAGGATCTGCAGTATGTGCATCGTGGATAGGTAAACTCCACTTTAAACTTTTATTCAATTCTTCATAGAGAAAACATCATGTTTAGCATACTTACAAGATCTGCAGTATGTGCATCGTGGATAGTTAAACTCCACTTTTAAACTTCTATTCATTTCTTCATAGAGAAAACATCATGTTTAGCATGCTTCTGAAATTAGGGAACCAATATATTCTATACAAGTATGTACTGTAGAAGTTGCTAATATTGATGGTGGCATGTCCATCAAATGATGTGTTTTGTTCCAGATCAATATATCGATCATTTTCCAGCTGGTGCAAGTCAAATTGCTTGGTGGATTATGGAAAATAGACGTGAATACTTTGATCGATCTAAGGTTGTTATTGATCGGGTGAAAATGGTGGTGTTTCTTTCTGAGACTCAGGCCAAGCAATGGCTAACCTGGTGTGAACAAGAGAATATAAAACTCAGATCGTCACCTGCTATAGTTCAACTTTCTGTTAACGATGAACTAGCTTTTGTGGCTGGCATTGCATGTTCATTAAATACTCCATCATCACCTCCAGATGCGATGCTGGAGAAAAGACGATTACTTCGGGATTCGGTAAGAAAAGAGATGGGATTGCAAGATACTGATATGCTTGTAGTCTCTCTTAGTAGTATAAACCCTGGAAAGGGCCAGCTATTACTTCTTGAATCTGCAAATCTGGTGTTTAACCATGAACATACTCATAAAATGAGATCTTCAGTGAGTAGCAGTGAAGATAAGGCTACCTTGGCTGCAAAGCATCATCTGAGATCTCTATTGCTTGATTCAAGCAACAGCGGCAAATTTTCAAATGAATTAGGAGTGTCCAATGAGTTCATCAGGCTTGATGAACCTAAGAAACAAGGCTTGATTCATGGAAGGAAAACTATGTCTAGTGAAGGAGCACAGAAACAGGATCTTAAGATTCTTATTGGTTCTGTTGGTTCCAAAAGCAACAAGTTGTTTTATGTCAAAGAAATGCTGAACTTCTTAAACAAGAATCAGAACTTGTCAAAGTCAGTGATGTGGACACCAGCAACTACACGTGTTGCCTCTCTATACTCTGCAGCAGATGTTTATGTCATAAACTCCCAGGTAATATGATCCATCTGAACGACATCCTAACATGAGTGCTTGTTGTGTACAAAAAGTTCCACTTTCACATTCTTTTTACAGGGCCCGAAGAGAAGGATCCCAAGGATGTTGCAGTTGTATAATATCTTCCTAATGATTAAGGAATTAATGACATAATTGCTGTTCTGTCATTTTTAACATCTGATATTGGCCTAATGCTGCATTTTTAATCCGCTTATTATTTTGTGCTCAATGTTGAAGCTGATTCAACAAAATTATATGTCTGATCTCTTTGATTACTTCCTCTTGTTTAATTTTATCATTCTTTACACAAACAAGACCTATGCATTTGCCCTATTTTGTATTTTTCAACTTGTAATATCTTTTCTGTGTAAAGTAACACATATAATGAATGACATATTTTCCAGGGAGTGGGAGAAACATTTGGTAGAGTGACCATTGAAGCAATGGCTTTCAGTCTTCCGGTAAGCAATAAATGTTATATGCTCCTTTTTTCGTGTGGCTGGCAAATGTAATAAATGGCTAGCCGAATCTTTTCATGGTGAAGTTTGATCATCATCTGTGGAACTTAAGCTATGCGATTACTTCTCAGGACTGCAAAGTATACGATATATTGAATGCTTGTGTTTTCTTTGCTCTTCTGCTTGTTAATTTTGCTCTTCTCAATAGGAGCTTTCCTTTTTCTTTCAACCAAAAAAATTTAACTGGTTGCGGAATATTCTGCGGTCTGAGTAACATAGAATAAACTGCTGTTGCCTACAGCAAAGACATTCGCATTTTAACCACTTGATCATGCAGGTACTGGGGACTAACTCTGGAGGCACAAAAGAAATTGTTGATCACAATGTGACAGGCCTTCTTCACCCTGTCGGACGGCTGGGAAGTCATGTTCTAGCAGAGAGTCTCCAATTTCTGCGCAAGAACCCGTTGGTGCGGCTGCAAATGGGAATAGAAGGAAGGAAGAAAGTCGAGAAGATGTATTTGAAGAGGCACATGTACAAGAAGTTTGCAGAGGTTGTTTACAAGTGTTTAAGACCTAAGTAACATCCACCCACTAGGTACATTCATTCTTTGATTGATTCTCAAATTGAAAGAAACAAAAAACCGGTGAGTGTGTATTTCTCCATACTATGAGCAGCAGGTTTGGAGAGGTCCATGCTTAACATGTTATCAGTAATGTGAGATTGAATTACTGAAAACTTCTTGCCTATTTTGCTGCTACACCCAAAATTTACTTGATGCTTATGAAGCAAGGGTTACTGGCTTTTCAAGTTTCCCACATCCTAACACGCTGGAAGAGGATGGAGTTCTTGATACATGTTAAATATAACAATCAAACTGAATTCGTGAAGCGGTTTATCCGGAACACTTGATCAGTTTATACAGAAAGTGCGATCGCGGGCTACAGCTGCAGATTTCACCGATATAAAAATAAAAGGAAAAACAATAAACTTGAATGGGTTTATCTACAAGGAATAACACGTAGTTTCCTGAATTCTGCAGCAAGCAAGCACATAAAGAAAGGAAAGAAAACCTTGTTCCGGATTCCAATGATGTGTCTCTTTACATATTTTAACAAGAGGGACAGAACTGCTAAAACTTGTAACAACAACAAGAACAGACAGATCTGATAATCTTCTTGTTTCCATCAGATATTTCTGTGATACTTATTAAGCAATGACGTTTGATCCTTTTAAGAGCTTATATACAAATGTTAACGAACAAAAATCATTTAAGAGTCCAGATACAGAGTAAATAAAGACAATCCTGTCACGATTCTGCTGGGTCCATTGACAAGGATGTCTTTTTAAACTCATTGTTTGCCATTAACAGATTCATAGTCCTGAAAAGGTCAGGATTTGATGATGTTAAATCGATTTCCAAGGTACTGATCAGCTCCGGAATTTAAGAAAAGTTGTTAAGATTAAAGGTGCGAATCATTGATTAGAGACAAAGTTTATGGCGGTATCAACAAAGTCAACTTCAAAACATGTGACCTATCGTGGATTATTGAAGTAATTAGTCTGTTGGATTAAGGAAACAAAAGCATTACTTTCATTTAGCATCATTGGAATTGACTAAGTCACAGAAAGTTAATGAAACCACTATGAGATGTTTTTCCACAGAAGTTGGCTGTGAGATCTGCAAATTCAGTAACAATGGCAAAAAAAGCATTCCATTTCCTGTTATGTACACAATTCTGATCTCATCTACGTACATTCTCAAAGTAATTTATCCAAAACATGTGATTTAAGAGTTATTAGGCGAAAATAAGTTCTATTAGGATCCTAAATCTCCAAGTAACAACCTGATTGAACATGACCTGAGAACTCTTCAGGAGTCCTCACTTCTGTCCACTTGTAACTCCTCAGGTCCAACACAAAAGCCTTATAAAATTGGCCAAATCCTGCAGAGCCAATTGCCAACAGCTTGTCCTGCCATTGTACCAGATAAGCCACATTGCACACGTCAGCAGGTAATTTGGCTACAGTTTGCCACGTGGACTCTTTAAGTGCCACCACATCACTTCCTTGACATGTGTATAACTGCCCATCATTGCCACCTATGCATGTCTTAGGACACGTAGGAGTTTCTAAGAAGTTTTCTTGCACTTGTTCCCATTGACTGGTGGCAATATCAAACACCTCAGCACTGGTCTCGAACTGACCTTGCCTTTCGGTACAATACCCTCCAACGACGTGGAGCTTGCCGCCTTGGAAGATTGTCTTGCACTCATCGCGTTCTCTTGCCATGTCAGGCAATAGAACCCACTCATCTTTTGCCACGTCATATGCCACTGCAGATTTTAATGCATTCTTGTCATCGTCGTGTCCGCCGACCACGTACACCATCCGATCAGAATCCGATGTGCATCCGAAAAACTGCCGTCGGGAACCAGGCATATCGTGGCCACGCCGCCACGTGCGGGAGATGAAGTCAAAAATAAAAACGGAACTGGAAACTTCCCAAGTCACCGGATCCATCCCACCCAAAACCACAAGAGCCAACCCAACACTTGCCACTCGGCAGAACATCGGCAAACCATGTTCAAACTCCGGAGGCAAAGCCAGCTCAGACCAAAAACCCGTCTCCGGTTCAAGAAGACTGAACCGGTAAACCGGCGTACGGTACTTCGCAAGTGGACAACAGGGATTAGGCCCAACTGTCGCTTGAGCGACCACAACAAGCTTTTGACTTTTACAGATCTCTCTCCGGCGCCGGCGAAACTCCGGCAACTCGATCTCCCCTCTCCACCCTTTACACACTGAGGCCACCGTCGCTAACTTGTCGTACGTTACGCGAAGAAGACACTCATAAGCAACATCATGAGGAAGGCCAGGCATCAACTCCATGACAATAACCAGCAAGGTTATATGTAGACTAGTAGATATGATATGCAAACAAAAGCAACAATCTTTCGGAGGAAAGCCAAGAGATAAAGAGATTTGGATCAAAACCCAGATGAGAACAAACGAATATAGAAGATGGGTTGATTGAGATATGGATAGAATCTAGGGATGTTGGTTACGTATATATAGGGGCCTACACACAGTATGCTGATACGGAAACAAAAACCACGTCTAGAGAGAAGCAGTAGTATTCTAGAAAACATGGAACATAGAACCAATAGAGATCAAGACAAAACAAGAGGCAAAGACCAGTATCGGACCAGACTTCTGATAAGTTGTGTAGCGGATTTTCCAAATAAATAATGATTTAGCCGGTGCCATGGATTTAGCACTAATCCATGTATTGATAAGCATGACTGGTTCGGTTATTAACTCTTTTACTTTATGACTTAATTATATCACATCAACGTGTGACAGTAGTAGTCTTCTTCAACTTTGTTAAAGATATCTTTGCAAGTTTGTGCTTAAAAATTTGAGCAGATATCAAAATTGATTAATTAATAGTTAATTATTATAAATTAATAGTTAATTAATTATTTTTATTTAATACTTTTATTTTTTAATCAACCTTAAAATTCATTAATAAGTAAGTAACTCTTTTTAATCATTAATTAGTTTATAATTAAACCTTAAATTTTTTATCTAATCAGTTATGACTTCGTTTTTTATAAAGTTGCTCCTTTGTGACTATAAAATTACAGATTCAATTCACAAAAATAATCTCTTTATAAAGGTACAAAAAAAGATTACGTATATTATGACCCTCTCTATACTCCCAGAGGCCACCTTGTGCACTGATACGTTGGCTTTATGTAACGAGAAATAATAACATTTGTAATATCATTCAAATGGAACACATCCTTAAATTAGACCAATAGTTACTCTAATGACTTATGTAAATGTGCTAAATGCCTAAAATGTTATGTAATTAAGACTAAGATTGGTCCATTTTAGTGTCATTCTCATGAACTTACCTTCGTATTGTTTGTTTGGAGTAGATGAAGAGTCTCATTATTCTAACTCTCAAGTCTATCTCTTTGGACTAACGAAAGGCAAAAGATAAGGTCGTTATCTATACTTATAGTTTGGGGTTTTTTAACCATTCATTACGTTACCTCAAAACAGAGTAACTAATAACGACATTTGGCTAAGAATGGTAATTACTAATTAACAATAATTAAAATTTTGAAAAGACCCATTTGTTGTTTGATTAAGAATGGTAATTACTAATTAACAATAATTAAAATTTTGAAAAGACCCATTTGTTGTTTGATTTATTTTAATTATTAAAAATTACTATTTTTATTAATTAATTGCTAAATTACGGGAGTTTACAAATTTAAAAAAATCAATTGATTTTTAATTAATAGTCATATTTTTTAATTAAACTTCTACTTTTTTAATAAATAAGAATAGTCTCTTTTTTATCATATTTTAAATTCTTCAAATTTATTCAAATTTTATTATATACATTATTTTCTTTTTTTAATTAAACTTCAACATTTTCAATAAATAATGATAGCCTCATTTTTTATCAATGGAGTTTCTTTTTTCTTTTTTTCTTTTTTTCTTTCTGTGTTTATGTTCGAGTCATTTAGAAATAGTCTTTCTATTAATTACGAGTAAGGCTGCATATTATTGGACCTCTCATAATCTCATGTCTCAATAAGATATTTTTTTTACAGGATGTTGTTATTGCAATCTCATTTTTTATTTTATTTTAAATTATTCAAATTTATTCAATTTTTATTATATGTAATAATTTTATAACAGTTTAATACCGATTATACTTATATAATAATTTAATATTCTCTTCAATAAAGTGCACTTTTCTGTTTGTCTACTTCTATCACATGATTTCTCTCTTATCCTTCCAAATGCTTCCTTCCAAGACACTGTATTTTTCAAAAACTCGATTCTATCTTTCCATTTCTAGTGGCTACCCATGTTCACATACGTAAGTTTCTAACTTTCTATGAGCTAATAGCCAATTTAAAACCATTTTTTGCCTTCTGGGATTTGTCGACCCCATGTTAGCCCATTGACCTACCTTGATTTAATACTGTGGGCTACAAGTTAACTCTACAAGTTTATGATGTTCAATGATTAATGGAACACTGGAATCATTCCTTTAAAATGCTTCATCACTATTATCATGTAAGCATGTAGGTTTTAGCTTAAAATTCTGGACTGAAGCTCTGTGGCCAATAGACTTTTCAGAGTGTTCTAAAGTCAAACTCTGCAATTGGCACGATTTCGTCCTTTCATGAGTTAAAACAGGTAATTGCTTATGTCAGTAAGTTAGCGTATGTTCTTCTCTTTCTTTTTTTTATAATTAATAAAATGTTTAAAATTTGAATATTTGATAAAAATAAGTCGATATTAAACATACTTCCACACCCTTTTCTTGCGTAATTCTGATGGCTTTCTAACTATGTGACATAGCAAAAATATAAAATACGACATCACATAATAAAAAAAATACTAATATGGCTTGATTTGTCAAGTCTCATATTAAAACAAAATTTAACGGCGGATTATTTTTTATAAAAATTAAAAATTAGAATTATTTTTAAAATTAAGTAAAGTTTGTGATTTTTTAATTATTTTTAAAATTTTAATGCATTTTTCACTTTTAATTTTTGTACGTAAAACGCCTTCCTATTCACAAAATTTTCAACTAAAATGGGTTATGTTAGGGAATATTTCAATAGTTCACTTGAACAGGTGAGTATAAGATTACAAAGAAGTAATTTTACCGATTACTCCAATGCTCACCCTCAACTTAAGCTATTGTAATCAACTCATATTTTTACTAATTATCCTCATTAAATTGCTCTAACCAAACCGTGTATAAAAGGTATGAGACATGCCTTCAAGAGGGTCGGTGGTCCATGACAGACATGAAGAAATAAAGTTACATATATAAAATTCCATTTTTGTAGTCTCGAGGGGTGAATTATGCTTTGTATTATTAAACTATCGTGTTGAAACCATTACCCTTAAAACCTTGGAAGTGTCCCTTGAAGAGAGGGCAGGAGAAACTCTCGCAATTTTCGAAGATTGTTTCGAAAAATCCGATGAATACGGTCTTTTTCATGTATAATCGTGTCTTTTTCAAGTATACGTTTAGGTGATCAGTAGAGTTTTTATCTTTTCTAACAAGCTAGTTAACTATTCAGCTGTTATTTAAAAAAGAGTTTTTTTTAATAAGTTTCATACAATAAACTATTCGATAACATAAAAATAAAAAATATTTTTAATTTTAATTATATTTTATTTTGTAATAAAAATTATTTATGTATATAAAAATTATTTAAAATATATTAAACAATATGCAATGCACAATATATTAATTATTATATAATTTTAAACCATATAAAACATAATTGAAAATATATCTATCCAAATCTTTTGTATATATTATAACATAACTAAAATTAATATAAAAAATATATATTAAAAAATAAAAGGTCAAATAATATTATATATATCTCAATATAAACGTGAAGATATATTTGTGAATATTGTAGGAATTATGTGTAAAACATAAGGATAAAAGGGACTAAAAAATATGCTCATTAATTGATCTAAAAAATCTACCTGAAAAAATAATTTTTTAGAAGTTCCAAATTTGAACTTCTTAAAAAGTTATATTTTAATTGTAAAAAAAGCTATATCTACTAAAAAAACGCCTTTTTATTTTACAGTCAAACACTCTTTCGTTTTAAAAAAAACTTTTACGATGAAAAAAAGTGCTTATTCACCCTCTAAAAGCTTAACTAAACAGTCACTGAGACTTTGGTATATTATATCAAATCTAACGTACTAGAATTCAAAGAAATCTTAACTTTGGAGGATGAAACCCTAAATCAACCATATGAATCAAGGCGTATTTTAAATTTAAATTGGCAATGTTTTAAAAATAGATTAAAAATTAAATAAATAAGATAAAAAATTTTAAAATTTAGAGGTTTAATCGATTATTATAAAATGGATATATAGTAAACATTAAATAAAATTAAAACATTATCTTTACTCAAAAAATTGAAATCTAATTGAAGAATGAATAATTTATTTTAATTTATAAAATTAATTAGTTTAAAAATTTTGTCAATTCGGTTTTTAATAATAAAATTTATTAAAGATAAATCGTACTAAAAAATTAACTATTTTAAAATTATTATAATTTAATCAGTTGGACCAATTTAATTTTTTTAATCACTAATTATTAATAATGCTTAAAGCATGTGCTCCGACTATTTCTTATGGGAAGTCAGAAATGACATCCCTTGACCTCATTATTCATTTGAACAAGCCAATTGTTCCGGTACTAAACTCGACCTATTCCACAAGAACGAAGGAGGTTTAGTTTGAGATTGATGTCTTTTACTTGATTATACTAAACCTTAATTATTGTGTCAAGCATGGTTTGATTCCCAATTCCAATCTGGTTCCTCAAATTCGTGAGACGACCTTTATGTAAGGACCAAGTGTCTTTGGCTGTCACAATTAGGTTTAGTGATGCTTTGACTCCGACCACACACATTTTTTATGCAAACATGTCTTGTTCTTTCAAGCCAAAAGAGGGTGTCTTTGGTTTTCTTGTATGCATGCAGTTGAATTCATGAACCGCCTGACACTTTACCTAATACTCACATGGCCAGAAGAGCAAAAATTGAAGTAAGAATATACTAATTTAAAAGCTAATTGACTTGTTAATTACAGAATATTAAAATACTTAATTAATCATGTCAATTTATTAGTGAACATACTTATTTTCTAATTTACTTTATTCTTGTTAGTCAAAATTGATTTAATAATTATTGTATCAATTTTCTTAAACTAACTTATTTTTATAAATTAAAATAAATCATTTTTCTTCAATTAAATTTCAATTTTTCAATAAATGAGGATGGCCTCTTTTTTAAATCATATTTTAATTATTCAATTTTTTTAATTTTTAATGTGTACCAATTTTATGATATTCTAAAGTTAGTTAATCCCTTAAATTAAAATTTTTTATTTTAATAGTTTATTTTTCGGTCTAATTTTGAAAATATTGCAAATTATATATGATTAAAAAATCGAATCAATTCAGCCGGTTTAACTGTAAAAATCTTGAAACCAGTTAACTTTTTGATTTGGTTTTTAACTTTTCAGTTCAATTTATTTTAATAAACTTTTGTTAAAAATTGATCAATTTATTAATTAATTAGTGAATATTTATAAACTGATTGACTTTTATAAATCAAAATAAATCAATTAATTTTAATTCAACAGCATTTCTTTTGAATTAAATTTTAAATTAGGACAACCTCTTTCAATAATATTTAAAAATTTTAATTTTATTCAATCTTTAACTATTATTAACTAAACTTTTAAATTTTAAATTTTTTTACTAGTTTAATTTTGGATTTAATTTTCAAAACATTGTTAATTACACCAACATAAGCCTTCAATAACAAGGATAGGCCTATAGTTGAGTTCTTCTAATTTAGAAATGCCCAAACTTTAAGCACATAAAATCCTCTGTTTCAGTTATTCTGTTCCAACTCTATTTTGTTAAAATTTATCTATACATTTATATAGAGTTCACGTAAATATGTGGATGAGATTTAATAGAACATAATAAAAATAGCGTAATTAGAACAGAAGATATGATCTGACTTTAGGAGTCAAACTTCTCATTGACACCGAATGTGATACAATCCTTGCAAGAATGTTCTGTCCTAACAGTAATTAATTTCTTTAAAACAATAATTCTGTCAATCTTAAAGGTATGATCTAGCTGTGTTACTTATATTTAGTTATGATGATCGAATCCACATAGAAAGTAATATAAAAAAAATTAAATGGTAAATTAAGCAAACTTTCCTTTCATCAATAATTATAAACATGAATAATATAAATAAATTTTATAGTTGTGTATATCAATGTTTTAAAAATCAGACCAAAAATTAAACTAATAAAACAGGAGGTTTAAGGTATAAAAAGTTCAACTAGTATTAGACTCTTATAAACCGATTAAAATTGAATAAAATTGAAGAATTTAAAAAATTATTAAAAAAGATTGTCCTTAAATAAAAATTAATTAATTTACGAAAGCTTCGAATTTTAA
>JANIIA010000005.1:2962262-2993768 GCA_027478495.1 Erythroxylum alaternifolium | reverse complement strand
TTGAAATTTTGGCAATTTGTGAATAAAATGAGTAATCTCAATTCAAATTAGGATGATCATGTTATTCTGATGCTTCCTTTCTTCTGCCTTACAAAATTTTATCTACGAAGAACTGCAGTGAACATAGAAGTTCATTTTGTTGATCTATTTCATTTTTGTGGTCATTTAGGCTGTAAAGCAAATGCTAAGGCTGGATGCTGAAAACCCAGATTCTCATCGCTGCTTGGTATGTAATATCTCGTGTTGAATGAGTCACTGAACTACCTTCATATTTCATTTTAAAGCTTATTTCACTTTGTCCTATAAATGGATTATTTGAGGATCAATGATTGTTTATTTTGCTAATAAGCTTTATATTTTTGCAGATAAGATTTTTCCATAAAGTTGACTCTATGACTGCTCCAGTGACGGAAAATGAGAAACTTATTTGGAGTGTCTTAGAAGCAGAACGCCCATCAATAAGGTCCTGAACTTTATGCTGTATGCTTGATTTATCTCTCCTCTTTTTAATTAAAAAAGTTTTAAGAGGTTGCTTAACTTTTCAATTATGTTAACTTATAAATTGAGAGTTACGACGTTGGGCTTTTGTAGTCAATTGCATGAGAAATCTTTGGTAGAGGCAAACAATATTTTCCTTGACAAGCATAAAGGTGATCATCCTTCCCTTCAACATATTGATGCATAGCCAGTTACTGTCTTTCTTATGATGCTGAATCCCTCTTATTTTCTGCAGATTCCTTGATGCATAGAGCTGCGGCTGCGGAAATGCTGTATGCTTTAGAACCTAGCAAGAAATCTGAAGCTGTTAAATTGATTGAAGATTCTACTAACAACCCTGTGCCAATGTAATTCTATTCACTCACTTGAATTATTTTCTAGTTGCGGTACCGACTTTTTTATTGAAAACTCCCCTTTGTTTCTTTTTCTTGTGTATATATTACATCAACAGAAACGGAGCTCTTGGACCGGTCAAGGAATGGAAGCTCAAGGACTGCATTGCAGTCCACAAACTACTAGGATCAGTTTTTCTCGACCATGATGCTGCATCAAGTAAGTAAACATTTTTAACTTTTAGTCTGCATAAATTCATCAGGTACTTACTGGGATTTGATTCTGATAAATTATGTCGTCAAGCAGCATGTTAGAGAAAGTTTGAATTTAGTTCATAAACATTTATGTCTTTATTGTAAATTCCTTGCAGGGTGGAAAGAGAAATGTGTCCAATACTTTCCCTACTCGACATATTTTGAGGGTACTCTCAGTTCCGCCATGCCCAATTCAATATACAATCAAATGGGAAAGAACCCGGAGAATGGGGGTGTTAGCCATCCTGAAGGCAGTGAAATTGCAGAGTCCATTGCGCCAAATGGAAAGTTGGATGCTTTTAAGGGTCTCACGATTCGAACATGAAGATGAGCGCACACACCAGCAGAAATTCAGCGGCATGACGCAGAAGGCAGAAGAAACATATAGAAGATTTTACTTGTTATGGAAGATTCCAATGTTTTTTACAAGCGGCCATGCAAATCCCTTCTGGTGTTGCTTTGAATTTAGAAACTTGTTTTCACCTGTTCTACCTTGCCCTATGCAGAATGCATTCCTTCAGAAGTGTCTATACCATACATTGTGTTTAGGGTTTATTTCTTTATTTTAACTCACTACTTGGTGAGCTCTGGAACAAGGGTGAATTATCAGGTCAAGAGAGCTCTGCAGGATTTTTGTCAGTACTGTCTTACGTCCTGTGAGCATAGGACAATTCCTTTTGGAGCTTGGTCTCCAGAGTATGTTGTACTTTCCTCCTTCTGCTCAACTTATATTTGATGTATAAACCCTACAGATTGTGAACAGTTTTGCTACAATGTTCATACAGTAGCCATAGTTGTTATCAATTTTTGCATATTGAGAATAAACCTTTGTGTTTTCTGTGTATTATGTCAATTCTTGCTCCTGAATCAATAACACTATTGAGTTCCTAACTTCAGTTGAATCAAGAGAGACAGGATTATAAATCCAAACACTAATTTTAATTCAGAATGATGATTGAGAGAGAGTTGGTGGTACATACTGGTGTGACATGGCACACAAATTTGGACAATACTCAAGATAGTCACTGAATTTTACCGATATATCAATGAATAGCTATGAACCAAGTCTTCCCATCACACCATGCAAGACAACTCATATGTAGACATATACTAAGCTAACAACCTAATTTTATCGCTTTCTCGCAATGGGAGGGACCGTCTACACTCTTAGCTTCGAGTACTCTTGTGATAGTTTTTGCCTTAGCCACCATAGTTATTGCATGAGAATGAAGTTACCTACCATGAACCGTTCACTTCCTATTGTCTACGTACTTGAGTCCGTTCCTTTGAAATTGAAATTCATTTAAGAACGGTCGTTGTCTTCCCCTCCTAACTGCCAAACTCGATTACTTGGAAACGTTCCTGAAAAGGGTTCTTTCGGTTCTTACGAAACTTGCTTCAATAGTTGCTCTACGAAATGTTTTGGTACTACAGCCTGTGTGGTGATGGTTAAATAACGGCCACAATCTCGACGAATCTATCATACATACAGGGCTTGTTTAATGTGAAGTACTTGATTAGTGTAATTTATAAGTTATTGCATCAATATGAAAATTTACCCACTGTGCATTTAAAAAATAACAATTACAGATTTATCTGTTTCTCCAAAAATAAAGTTACCAGTGTTTATTTTAAATTTTTTTTTGTAATTTTTACATAATAAATTAAGCTCTAAAATTTGTTCCGTAGTCATTATTACTACTCTAAAAAATGTAATTAATAAGATATCGACTCTTCTTTTTTAATCTCAACTTAGAATTGCACTTAAATATGAAATTTTTATTTTGTGATAATTACTTTATTTTGGTCACCATCCAGCGACGGTATGATTCGCGAGGAGCTGTGATTCGTACGGGGGCGTGTTACTTAACAGGAATGGTCTCTCGTGAATTTACTTCTGAAAGCAACCAACCACCTTTGAGACATGGAGGTGTTTCATAAACCTTCGTTAAGGTTCAGACAATTCCCATAATCATTAACAGTCCTGTCTGGTCTGGTACCCCCCATTTCACCTCACTTCACTTCACCAGCTTCCTGAAAATGGCAACATCTTCACTCTCTCTCGCATTTTTCACGAGTTCAATCATTAGCACAAGAATTCATAGTTTCAGAACTGATCATAATAGCATCCATGTTAAGAAGAAACAAGCTTACCCTCTTCTCAGGAATGGTGGAGCTTCAGCTTCTTGCATGGTACTGCCAATGAGAACCATGAACAGCCAGACTTCTGAGACCATCGCGTCAACATCATGTAGAGACACTTTGATGGAGCGGGTGGAGCTCAATCCCATCCTCAACATCTTTGATGGAAGATTGATTAATGACAGAAGGATTTACAGACAAAATTTTACCATTAGATCATTTGACATTGGCCCAGACCTTAAATTATCTCCTAGAGCTCTGATGAATCATTTGCAGGTTTTGACGTTGTTGATCTTTTTTTTTCTCTCTCTCTATTAATAGGTTTATATGTTGTTGTATGTTCGATAATGAAAACCTGCCTTTTGTTTTTTGCAGGATACTACACTTAACCATCTTAGAAAGATAGGGATACTGGAGTATGGTTTTGGTTTAACTGCAGAGATGGTCAAGAATAGCCTTATATGGGTGGTCTCTACTGTGCAAATAGTGGTGGATTGCTATCCAGCATGGTAATACGAATAATTTTGATTTAGTTCAAGGTTTTAAATTGCAGACTCTGGATTTTGGTTACGGTCAATTACACGCTCATGAATTGCAACAAATTATGGTAACGATTCTAACCATAACTGCAATATTGCAGTCGCAATTTAAAACCATGATTTAGTTTTTACCTGCCATGTATCTTCCAGTGTTGAGAAGGAGTTGGATTTGTTTATGTCTACATGTAAGTGAAAACTAATTCTAAATGCTCAACAAAACAAGTCTGCCAACAGCTGGACATCCCTAAAGAAGCTGACAAGAAACTGCAGTTGTGACTTTCTTTGGCTCTAATCCTCATTTCAATCTGGAATCATTAATCGGATCGAACTTGTTCAAACTAGATTAATCTAGAATGTAAGCATATTGAAATAGCTTCTTTTAACTACAAATCACAATCATTCATATCTGATTTTCTTGTTTTGAAGGACTGATGTTGTTCAAGTAGATACTTGGATGTATCCAGCAGGAAAGAACAGTTATGGCCGTGACTGGCTTATTCGTGATGAGAGGACAGGACAAACTCTGATTCGGGCAACCAGGTCAAGTTCATTCTACCATTCCACTTTTTCATGAAGCTTATTGATTAAATATCTCTGTGAAGTCTAAAGCTCCTATAAAATAGTCTATAGCAAATAAGTCAAATTCTGATACACAGACATTATTGATGCAGTGCTCAATTAATGATGAACAAGAAAACCCGAAAATTTTCAAGGTATACAAATGAAATCAGGGAGGAGTTTGCACCTTTTATTCTGGTGGACAATCCTATCATGGAGAAGGACAGCAGAAGAATCCCCTCCTTTACTGCTGATAACGCAGTTTGTATCCGTTCTGGTTTATCAGTGAGTCTTATGAAACAATTTATCATTTTTCATGTACTGGTGTTTAGGAGTTATGTCCTAATTGTCTTAAAATGCAGCCTGGTTGGAATGACATGGATGTTAATCAGCATGTAAGCAATGCCAAGTACCTCGACTGGATTCTTGAGGTATTATGCATTCCTGCAAAGTATGAAAGTTACTTTTCAAGTGAGTGAACACATGAATCCGTTTATTATGTGTTTCCAAAATATAGAGGACTGTTTAGATTTTGTTGAAGATGCAATATGAAGTATATCAGCAATAACCTGCTTTTTCACACTGATTGGCATGATTGGTATCACATTTTTTTGGTTTAGCTTACTGGCATTCTGCTCATTTCGTGCACGTAAACATTGAAACAAAAAGTATTTCTTGTTCTTCCAGGGTACTCCTCATTCATTAATGGAGCACCATGAGCTTTCTGCAATGACGTTGGAGTACCGGAAAGAGTGTGATGGGGAGAGTGTTCTCCAATCCATGTCAAGAGTTGCTAGGAATGACACCATAGCTAAAGATATGGTGGAGTTGGATCACTTACTTCGTCTTGAAAAAGGATCAGTAATAATGAAGGGAAGGACACTGTGGAGGTTGAAAGATGTCAAGGACCCCAAGACTAAGAGTCAGACACAAACTCACTGAATAAACACGAGTATGTACTAGAATTTCTAGCTCTATTGCTACTCATACCACGAAATATTGTCCATGATATAAGCAATTCATCTTCTCTTAATCTTTACGAACAAAAAAGTCAATACCATGCATTCACGCAACAGCACCTCCCTGGCTGATGAATGAAACCTCTGAATATTGTTACTCCGGATATTCCTGTAGTTCAGCAGCTCTTATCACAACTAATTAATGCCGACCCTAAACCTGATGTCATTAAAATTCTGGGGCTAAAATCCCCAAAAATAATCCAATTCAATTTAAATTCACAAATCTACAACAAATTCAAAAACCCACAAAAGCTAAACAAGAAAACACCAATCGATCAATCATAAATAGCATTTTAACACACAAAACCGCACCTTGAAAAACTCGGAATACAGATAAATTTTGACGAAACACGAACACAGATCAATTTAGACGTGCAGTACGAGTCGGATCCCCAAATCTCTTGCCTGAATCTCACTTTTGCTGGAAAAGCAGAAATTTATAGGCTTTGGTGTTTAAATTGGAAAAACCCTAAAAATTGGGAATTTGAGATACGGACCCAATAAGTTACCAGGACTTAGGCTATCAGAACTTGTCAACTGTTAGCCCATGGGCCAGTACACTGACGACACAAGCAATCCTCGTTAAGATTGTGCCATGTGGGTGATTAGGGACCGCTAGATTGAAATCAAGCCCAATGGACCACCTGATTCAACAAAACCAATATTTTAATCCACAAATCCATGATATCTTGTTGTTGACCATTTTGTTAGGGCAGCATGTGAACCGCATTATTGTACGGACTTGAGGAGATGAAGGGCCCTTTAAGTTTTAAACTTTAGGGGGACAATTTTTTTGCCTTTTTGAAACAAAAGAATTCGAAATCGTTATCCTTTAAATATGTATTGGATAAACTTTCAAATTGATGCAATAAACTGTAAATTATATTAACAAATATTTCGCACTAGACAAGCCATGTACGATAGGTTCGATTGAGATAGTGGAAATAAGAGATTTGAACACAGGACCTTATAGCTCTATATTCTCACTCTACCAACTCAATTACTCCCTAAGAAGCTTTAGGAGCATGATGTTAAAAAGAAATAGTGATAACAAACTAACATTTGTTAAATATTTTTAGTTTTGTTATTTTAGTTTTAATTTTTTAAAGTTTTTAGTTAAGTATTTAAAATTTTTAGTTAAGTATCTAATACATCACCATCATCATCATCAACAATACCCAGTTAAAATTTCACTGAATTACGGGATCTGAGAAATATGTCTAATAGAGTAATATAAAAATAATTTTTGATGAGATTAAACAACTCTTTCTCTCATTCAACATGGTTTCTGAATCCCTTGTGACAAATATATTGATGGTCATATAATTGATATATGATTACTTATTTGATGATTAGAAGTTGTATAAAAAATAAGATATCACATAATCCTTTTAAATATCAGTCTTTATATTATTTTGTTAGTTACATCAACAAAAAATTAATAGAGACAATCTTTTAAATTGGACTCTTTAATTTTTAAAAGTTCAAATACTTAGTTAAAAATTTTAAAATGCTAAAATTAAAAAGAAAAATTATAAAAGGGCAACCTTGATAATTTATTTTTAAAAATACTTTTTCATTAATCAATTTTAAGATTTCATTTAACATAAAAAAGCATAAACCAATTATATTTACTATCATTCAAATGGTAACAAAAAGAAAAAAAATTAAGGATTATGTCCTTGTAAATAATGAGTAAGATAACATATTCAAAATTTTTGAGAAAAATAAAGAAAATATGCAATTTAATAAAATAATTTAACCATCTCGTGATATCTGAAAATATGAAATGATTTTTTAACTGAAATCTTTCAATGAATCGTAGCATTTTTATCTTTTATTAAAATAAGAAGACTTTTTATGATGATAATATATTTTTAGTCTATCATTAAAAATAAACATTTTCTAAACTTAAAGCATAAATATGACAATGTCTTCATCATCTTATCACTTACTCTTTTAAATTTTTTTACTTTAGTTGCTTATAAAATAAAGAAACTAATCAATCAACACCTAATTTAGCATATTCTTAATGATTGTTAAGTTGCCAAGAAGGTTTCTCAAAAAGGGTTTCTTCTTTTCACACTTCTCATGTATTATTATTATTATTATTATTAAAGACACAAGTAGTTAATAGTCCTAAACATGAGTTGTCTAAATGTAACAAGTTGCAATTAGTTTATCTCTAGAAGTCTCACTCAATTGCCTAACTTCTCATAAGAGGTTATGAACTTTTCTCCAACCCTACTTATTGTCCCATGTATAGCTTGGAAAGAAGCCACATTAACCATTCTTTTTATTTCTTGTTCCTTTCATTGTTTAGGAACAATCATACCTAACTTGAACCATATCCAAACATACAGATTTGAAATTAAAATGTTTTTCAATATTTAATTGAATTAGTAAAAGAAATTCTTTTGGAAGAATCTCAATAATAAGGTTTAAATTTTCAAAATTCTTGTGTTAGAAATTAAGTTAAACCTTGTTGTTAACTTATTAAATAATTTACAAAAAAATATATAATTGACATATTATTATAAGATATTAAATTTGTGTGTGAAATGCTTATATATGTTATTATCTATTTTTTAAATTTAATTAAGTATTTAAACTTTTGAAAATCAGATAACTTAATTTAAAATATTATTTTTATTAATTTCTCATTAATGTAACTAAATAAATATATTAAATAATTATTGATTTTTGTTAATATAATTTTTTAGTTTTCTGTAACAAACAAGACGATGATTATAATATTTATTCAAATTTTAAAAATTATAAAAAGGAAGAAGATATATTTAAAATTTTACAAAATTAAATAAAAATTAAAAATTAAAAAAATAGAACAATTCAACTTCAAGGATCGGATCCTTTGAACATTTTGCTTTCAATTGCTCGACTTTCCTTGCAAAATTATGTCATATTTATTTTAACTTATTCAATAAAATTCAACAAGCACTGAATTGCATGTCTGACAGTACTTGAACACTCTTCTTCTTTCCCATGTCCCATTCTACTTTCTCATCATTCAAACACTTCTGGTCCCTCTGCGAGTACAAATTAGTCAATTACTCTGTAACGTTTTATCACGAACTGATGTATGTCGTACGTTAAATCAGACATGTCGTGTCCCCTGTTTGATTCACATGCGTGTAGGTCCAGTGCACTGCTCATACCCAATACTCCTCCCATGCTGAGATCCAACGGTCCATGCATGATTAATCCTCAGGGACATGGTCCATCAATCCATTAAAAGATGGTCAAAGGTGTGATTTATACTTCCAAATTAAAATAAATAAATAAATAAAATTTCATCATTATTTTTAATACTAATTTATAAATTAATATTATTAAAATATCACTAAGTATACTTTAAATAAAGTCCAAAAGTGATAATAAAAATAAAAATAAAATATTTTTAAATATTAAAATAAAAATTACATCTTTAAAAAATTATTTTAAAATCACATCAGTATCTAATAAATTTAATTATTTAATTATAATACCATATAAAATAAAAAATTAATTCTATTAAAATTTAGATATTATTAACACTATTTTGAAAAAAATAAAATTTAACATAATACTATAAATAATTGTAAAAACTAATTTAAACTTAGAAAGATATTAAAATAAAGATTTGGGTTTCATTGTCTAGGCTAGGCATGGATAAGCGTGTACATGACCAAATGCCCCTGGACCTCAAAGAACAATATGGGATCCAGTGTTGTGCCGGTGGCAACTCCATCACGTGTGACCTAAACTGGGTCCTTGCCACGTGTCTCGTTGCCTTGTCTTAGCTCGAGGAAACATATGCTCGGTGGTGAAGGAACATATCCTTTAAACTAAAACACTTTGAATTAGTCACCTGTTGGCAACACATAAACATATCTACAAGCATACAGGTAGAGATCATAAACTATCAACTAATTTAACCGAATAAAATCGTATGCTTTGTGTTAGAATCTCGTGCAACTTGCAACTAACGAACATATTAGTTAAACATGCATGTTAAACGATTTAAAAGTAAAGTGATGGAATCCATTTAAGCTAATTTTATAAATCAAAATAACAATGAGTAAAGTTGTTTTTTTGTGACCATAAAATTACATGTTTAAGTCACAAAAACAGCTTTTTTGTAAAATATAAAAGAAAGGTTGCGTACGTCACGACCCTCTCCAGACTCTCACAAAGCGAGAAACTTTATGTATTTGACTAATCATTCATTTGAAAGTACGAGTGAATTATATATATTTTTTATTTTTTTGATTAAAAATTCGTAAAAGAAGGTTAGTTTCGGTATTTGGACGACTTTTTGATTTTACCAACTAACTTAGGTAATAAGTGGTGGTCCATGTATGGATGCTGTATCAGAACATATCATCTCATATTGCTGTCAATAGCTATGAAAAGATCAAGTCCTTGGTGGTGCCAGTCATGTAAGATTGGGAGATGGTGAATCTGGACTCCATGGGAACAGCATCACTTACAGAGGTATTGAAACAGTGTGGAGTAGGTTAACATTTGAACTGGTGCAGCTACACACAGATGATAATAATCATAGCTAATGTATCTCCTAAATCTTAATTGGTTATTGTGCAAGGGATAATAGATAATCCAATGCCTCAGCTTTGATTTAAGATGATATTCAACATAATGTATTAAAGAAAAATCATTAATTGGTGAGATTAAATAGATAAAATGCTTAAATAGACAATAATTATAGAAATCTTGGAACTCAAAGTATTAACATGAACATGATATTTGCTTGTCGGGAGAGACACGGTCTAAACAACACGTCTCATTTATTTTCAGTTCTCCTCTAAAATCAAAATGAATCAGAAGCTACAATAAACAATAATGAACATTCTTTAATGTCTATGCTTCCCTTCTATGAAACATTTAGGAGTCTAACCAATATAATAATCAAAGAAACTTATCTCAACTAAGTCGAATACAAACATAAATAAATTCAAAGACAGGAGTTTTAAGGTTTTAAATAGTCAATCGGTATTAGATCGTCCTAAACCGGTTAAAGATTAACAAAATTGGAGAATGTAAAATATAACTGAAAAAGATTGTCCTTATACTGATCAAAACATTCAAATATTAACTGAAAAAAAGAGACTGTTAAATAAAAATTAATTAATTTATAAAAACTTATTAGCTTACAAAAATTGATCAATTAATTAATAAACTGACCGGTTTTTAACAACAAAAATTATTAAACTAAATCAAACAGAAAAATTGAAAACCGAATCAAAAAATTAACCGGTTCAAAGTGTACACAATTAAACTATTAATCGAATAGTTTGATTTTTAAAACATGAGTTATGGTTAAATTAATTATAATCAGCATAAGCATGTGACTAGAACATAGTGTGTTTAGTTTTAGTAAATACCGAATGATGCTCTTCCCTATCTTGTTATTCCTTGCAGTTACCCTACATGACATTGCTTATTAATAGTCTGGTTCGTTAAGATCTGTTTATGGTTAATTACCTTTTTAATATATCATTTGAAGATGCACATGCAGAAGAAGCATCATTGGACGTATCAGCATCAATCATGAACAAGAAGATGCATGTTTCTTTTTATTGATCGAACTTAAAAGATTAGAATACAAAACAAAAGAGTTAGTATAGCTGTAGTAGTTGGTAAGTTGTGTCAATAATTGGAGCTGATTAGTAGCTAAACACTTGCGAAGTTAACACTCAAAAGAATTTAAACAGGTCTTTCGACTCCAACTACAAAGAGTTATTAGATTTTTTAAAGGAATTCTTCAAGACATGAGAATCACTATTGATTTTGATGCATAAATGGTTCAGATACTACTTATTGAAGATTCCTGAATCGTGTTTCATGGTAATGTCTATGTATATGTAGTTAGGTCGTTCCTAATATTTTATAGGACCCGGATAAAGTAAAAAAAATTCTTATTTTTGCTTTTTCTTAACCCTCACGTAAAATAAAATTAAACAAAATATGGGCCCTTTTTTGTTTTTATGAGATCAAGACCTCATTTTATTTTATTTTATTTTTTATAAGGATAAAAATAGGCTTTGTTTTATTATTTATAAAGATAGGTCCTAGCAGGTGCCTAGTTTGCCCTTGCCCAGGACTAGCTCTGTATGTAGTTTGTTATGATCGATCAATCACAATAATCAAAAAATAAGTGCAGAAATAACAGACACACACATATTTATGAATTTTACAAATTAATTTTGAATTTATTCAAACTAAATTTAAAACCCAATTATCAACTCTATTCACAATCTCATAAATTGAGTTGAGTTGACCATAAATAGGGTTTCAATTTCACAAACGGTTTAGGTGAGATTCTTTTTATTACAAACCTAACTTTATTTAAACACACAATGTCTCGGATAGTGACACTTGATTTGCATACTTAGCCGATTACCTTTTCTACTCACGCCTTCAATTCAATACATGACAGCATTGAATAGTTTCTTGTGAGGTCCATATCTCCACTACGTACAAATTCCTTAAATTGTTATGTTTCATCATCATGCATGATTAAGAGAAGATTTCAAAGAGCCTAAAATCGAATTACAGCTATAAGTAGTGAATGACCATTTCTCCAAAATATTCTATATGTTGTATATCTTAGAAACTAGTGCAGATACTCTGATGAAAAACAATAATTCATCGAAAGAAGATGCCAAAACTCCATCCTTCAGGACATGGTACAATTTAAGCTAAGCTAATGGAGATTGTTTCAGGCCATTCACTTCCATTCCATGTGTTATTATAGTCATTTTGTTCACAAACAATCGCATTGATTCCATCAAGATCACTTTGCTTTTCTGTGCTTTCATCAAGTGGGTTCAACCTATCTCTTCTGAGGCCAGACAGGAAAGCCACGAGTTGCTCTTACTAGTCACCATCTCCATGATATGTAATTGTGAGGAATCATACTCTTCACATAATATTGAAAAAGGTTTTAAAACTGCATGGTAATTACTCTGAAAGATAATTACAATAAGTACATATCTTCAATTTTCTGAAAACATAGTACTGACTATCACTAAAATTATAATCTAATAATCATATTTTATTAATTTCCTTTTCTTTTCAACATAAAATTGCTGAAAATTGCAACTGGGAAGCAGATTCTTTCCAGCTAATTACAAAGTATGCATGATGTAGTCCAAGAGTTACTTCCTGGACAACAACCCTCGACGCGTAGTGATGGAGAAGATGGGACCAAGTGTACTGTAGTAAAGCTGGTTTTGCTTCAATTCTCCATACATACACAAGGTCCTACCCATACACATATATACATGGTCTTCTACATATATATTTGCCTGAATACGTTAAACTTAATCATCATTTTCATGTGGGAACCAGCTGACAAGATGTTCAGGAAATGTTATGTAACGCAGTCAAATAATTTCGATGGAATTATCGATTTTTTGTCTACTAATTTGTACTCATGAAGATTCTGAATTTATGAAACTAGGATAGGAGAGTGGTAATTGCAATAACGAGGATTAATTTGTACTCATCTATGTAGTATAATCATAATTTCTATCTAAGTTCAATAAATACTAAACATATAAGAAAGGTCCTCGTAAGGTTTGTTAGAAAATTCGTCACACACTCGATTAAGTATTTTTAAAAATAAATTATTTCATTTTGGTAATTTTTCTATTTTTTAGAAAATTTTATAAGTTGAATTAATCAAATTCAACTTTTTTTTATATCAAAATAAACGTCTACTCTTAACTAATCATCTTCTTTTTCCATTTTTTTGGTAATCTCGAACATTTTTTTAATGTAAATGTGAGTAGTTATTGTAGGATGATTCAAATAGACATGTATATACTTGGCGAATATGTACGCGTGTTCATATATGTTCTTATATATTTTTTCTTTTGATCGAGTCTGTCGTATAGGACTTGTCTAATGTGGAGTATTCAGTTGGCGTAATTTGCAGGCTATTGCATTAATTCAGAGATTTACCTAGTACGCATCCAAATGATAACGACTGCAGATTTCTCTGTTTCAAAAAAATAAAATGTTCATATCAACTATAATTAGGAAGCACTTATTAGCTAAATATACATTAAAAAGAAAGAAAGCATGGACAAGAAGAACACAACATATATTATAATGAACATGTAGAGATGCATATGAACGTTACAAAACAAAGTGTAATTTCATGTTTGATATTTTTATTTTTTATAGGAATAGTCGTGCCCTATTGTTCTTAATTTCAAAATGCCCCATCAATAAGGCAGATCACATGGCATGTTTCCATTTCTACAAAATTAGACGGCCACGATTGAGTCCTTACCTTTCACCAAATCCTCAACAACCGTACGATCTGTCCCATTTCAAACTTATGGTGCCGGTCATTTTATGATGCGTTTTGGAGGCATAAAGTCCCGTCTCTTGCCTCTCATGTGACCGACCACTAAGCCCTGTTTGACCTGTCATTGCTCCCACCATGTCCTCTTGCTATTTCTTCTCTTTGCATATATATAACAAATCCTTTTGATCACTATAAAGACCACCAAACACTATATATAACATTCAATCTTAGAGCCAAAAGCCTGAATTTGCAAGAAGATTTATATTATTACATACATACATACATACTCAATCATCAACCACCAACATCAGGAAATGGCAAAGGAATGTTTTGATCTTGAAATCACAGAGCTAAGGCTTGGTCTTCCCGGAGGTGAAGGCCCCAAGAATGAGAAGAAAAGGGTATTCTCTCAAGTTTCCGATGATGCAAACAGCGAGACTGGAGGCGGTGACCGGAAAGTCCAAACAAAGAGCCAAATCGTGGGGTGGCCTCCAGTCTGCTCATATAGGAAGAAGAATAGTTTTAACGAGAAGAGCCTTAACGAGACTTCAAAAATGTACGTGAAAGTTAGCATGGATGGAGCTCCTTTCCTCAGGAAAATCGACTTGGGAATGCACAAGGGTTATTATGATCTGGCTATGGCGTTGGAGAAGCTTTTTGGCTGTTTTGGGATTGGTAAGAGCTCATCATTTCCTGTTATTTGTGAGCATAACATGTGTTTACAACCATAACTAGATCACCATAAACTCATTAACATATACAAGCATTCCATAGTTATTGCAATTGTAGTTTAGAGAATTATCGTCAGATCAAACCACAGTTTTTAGAAACATGTATATGGATTTATTCTCTAAACAATACGCAATCAATGATATATGATAATGATGAGATTAAGATTTCAAAAAAAAAAAGAGCTCGAAAATGGATATAGTTTTACAATGTTTTCTAGTTAAATGTGAAAAATGAACAAATCGAAGTGACTCGCATAGATGAGTCACGATTCAATTTCTTCAACCTTGATGAGAAACCCTAGTTGTTGCCTGCTAAAAAGTAGCTTAACCAAAATCATTCTTGTATACTTTATAGCTTAACTCAGTTTCTAATTATTCTTGTAACAAAGTAATATATAAGAAATAGTTATCCATGAAAGTACAACTCGTGAAAAAATTCACTGTTTTTACATAATAATTACAATAATTTTGCCGAGCATGGAAGAACCATGGCCTGCTGATTTCATAATCTTGCCATAGATTGTGATTGAATCATATAGAAATACCCTGAAAATTACTTAACATCTTTATTTTTTAAAAAAAACAAAGGGAAGTAGAAGTACAATTTAGAGAAAAATGACTCGTCATGAAATTTTGATGTCTTACTTACCCTTCCTTTAGTGACATTTTCGTAATGACTACAAAGAACCATTTTGAATAATTGTTTGGTACGTATCTATACATGGGCAGGCAAAGCATTGAAGGATGCAGATAGCTGCGAGTACGTCCCCATATATGAAGACAAAGATGGAGACTGGATGCTAGTTGGAGACGTGCCCTGGGAGTAAGTTCATCTAACCAACACCACTCATTTTGATTGATGGAATGCCATATCATGTTCGTAATATATCTCAAAGTTTTGTGCATATAATTATGTGTTAAATTCCAATGTAGGGTTTAAGAGTTTCAATTAAGCATTATAAACACAGCCCATTAACGAAAAAGTAACTAAGAACTGTTTTACCGTGAGGATCGTAAATTTCTGCTACAAAACAGAAGAGAACATGCGTGCACTTTCCAGTGAAAGAACCTCCCACTTTCCTTGACACGACCTTAAGGTTGTTTTCTTGCTCGATACACGTAAATTGCAAGTGAAAATTCGACCCAAGTCAATATCCAATAGACTCGGAACAGAATGTCTTTGGTCTCTTTGTATGTCCTATGGCTCCAAGGGAGGTAGAACACGTTTGTAATGATAAGTTCTTGAATCAGATTGTGATGATGAAAGGGGGCAAGCCATCAGACTTGACTCTTTAAAGTAGGTGTGGTGATGATGACGTTAACATTTCCCTTTCTTGATCATGATTCATAATCATAATTAATCCCATAAAAGATTAGCATGAGAGGAAATTAACATAAATTAACCAAAACCTTTGGATATATTTTATAATGGGTATTAGTAACTTAATTATTATATAAAGCTTTTAATTTTTTCAAAAATTCAGATACTCAATGACCTTGATTAATTTAGGGCTAGAACCATGTTTTCTTCACCTGCCTTTGATTAGAAATCTTTAATTTAACTTTGCTCCATCAGGAGGAGGTGATGTGGGGATTAATCGAGTATTAATATTGTCAAGAATCTCACATCGGACAATTATGAATACATTCAGTTATTTATAATAGTGTGCAAACCTCCTCTCTCAAGCTAACTTTTGAGAGTAAGTTAGACTTTTCAATATAGTATCAAAGCCTGTTTGTTTCAATAGTTTGGGGTGGTCTCTGGTTTTGTCTTTTTGCCCAACATGTCCAACAAATGTTCAGTCCTGTTTTGAATTGAGAGGGATATGTCAAGAATCTCACATCGGACAAGTATAAATATATTCAGTCATTTATAATAGTGTGCAAACCTCCCTTCTCAAGTTAGCTTTTGGAGGTAAGTTAGACCTTTCAACAAATATCATATCAAATAAATTTGACATTATAGGAAAAGATGTTAGCAAAATTGGCACGAGAAAATTATAGCTTCAAACAAGGAATTTGCCTTGTTGGGTCACAAGTCACAAACGGCCAACACACGCAATGTTCTTCATTATGACATTGTCTGGTTGATGGTAATGATGTCCCTGAAGACCATACCTTGTCAAGGCAAGACATTATTGCATAGTTGGACCATTGGTGCGTGGCATTCAATTTTCACATATGAATTTGATTTATAGGTCTACATAATAAATTTTAGTATTTTATTATAATTTTTAAATTTTGTAACAGGATGTTTATTGAGTCCTGCAAGAGGCTAAGGATTATGAAGAGATCAGAAGCCAAAGGATTTGGACTGCAGCCGAGAGGTGTTCTTAAGGGAATTCTTAAAGATGATTTGAAGAATTAACCAAATTTCCCTACTGTTTAACTAGTGAACTTTTATCTGTAAGCATGTAATTTGTCATCAACTTGTAATGAATGATGTAATATTGTTTGAAGTTGAATTGGGATAGGACCCTAGATCAATATAACAATATTTTATTTCATTTTGTTCTATTTTCCTCTCATGAATTATATGTCACTTTCATAAATAAATAAATAAATAAATACATGGTAATTAACATGCTTTTTGTTTTTATGTTTGTTTTAAAGTAACTTTATGGCAATATTAAAATTTCTTACATTATGATATTATCAAGTCTTAAATCTTTTAGTGTATTAAAAAGTCCGAACATGAATATAAAAGAATTATGAGAAAGTACAGGAAGAAATTAAACCCAATTAAATAAGTTTATATATAATTAAAAATATCCTATTTCGATTAAAAATTTTAAGTTATAAGTTACGAATCATATATATTTTTATATATAACTTAATTTATCTTTATATTATTATCTAGAATGAAACAATTTCATCAATAAAAATATTCATATTTTAAGTTTAATTTTTAATGAAAATTGTCAAAATATTTCAAGAAAACTAAAACATGATAGACTTTTGATCTTCAAATACACAATGTCGAGTAGTTTTCTTTCAATTTTAATATTAATTATTTGATATCGATAGAGTGAGCCCTACTTTAGAAAAAGTTCTTGGAATGGCAGATGTGATCAGTCCATAGTTTCTAGCCACAGTTTTGATTTGTTGTAATAAAAGAACTTGTCAAGCTAATCTAAGACAGAAAAGATCAAAGTCAATGTCACAACAATAATTAGAAAAACTTGTTGAAGTGATTGAGATGGAGCATTTCTAAGACAAATGTTCATGTTCTTATATTCACATTAATGTTTAGGGCATTCACATTGAACTACGTGCATATGATAATTATAGGTACATCGTATTTACACATAACTAGGTATTCCTCAAACATTAAAAAAGAGAGAGATTTGTGAAGCCAATACATAAGAATCGATCGGGGCAGAATGAATTATTATATTGAAGATTAAGCTAATTAGAAGGTAAGTATATCTATACATATATACTCAGAGAAATGTTAAACAGTTGTTGGGATAATAATATATATTTTTCTATAATTAGATTTTTTTTCAAAAAAATTATTAATTTTAGAATACCTACCATAAGAATTTTGAAAGTTCATTACAATTTGTTAAATATGTATCTAAGATGATTCAATTAATGAATTTACTTATTTAAACCTATTTAGCGACGAATTTTATAATAAAGTGAGGAGGTGCTTAGTTGATAGGTTTGAGAAGAAGTTAGTGGGTAAGGAGTGAAAAGTGGGTGGCTGATTGATAATTATCATTATAGGAGCAATAGTTTGATATTCCACTTTTAAGAAATTCTCCATACCCTCCATTTGGTAGAGGAATGAAACTCATAACTTAGTAGTGACTTTTTTTATAAATATTTTTAATACTAATTAATTAAATACAATTAATTAATTAAAATATAATTCATTCATTAATTAAAATATTGTAATTAATTAATAAAATAAAATAAAATAAAATAAATTACAATATAATTAATTAAAATATTATTATTAATTATTTAATTAATTACATTATAATTAATTAAAAAATTTTATTTTTAAATATTTTTTACAAACTACTATCAATAGTAATGATAATCATTCCTTCCTCTTAACTAACCATCATAATTATAATGATAATATTCATTCTCATTCTTCACTATATTCATTCTTATTCTTCACTATATTCATTCTCATTCTTATTACCATTCTTCCATATGAACCTACTGCCCCTGAATTTATACTTTTAATATAAAATTTTGAAAACTTAAATAAAATAAAATAAAGGGGTTAAATTCGTTGGACCTGCGTAATTTGACATATTATTACTGTATTTTCTAATTTTTAAAAACTATTAATAATCTTTTTATAAATTTAGTCTTACAACGCTTATGTCTCTTGCCATCATTAAAATTTTTAACTACAATTTTTAAAATATGAATTTCGTAATTAAAGTTGACGATAGATGAATAAATGTTATAAAACTAAAATTATAAGAGAATTATTAATAATTTTTAAAAGTTTATAAGTACGTTAATAATATGTCACAATGTAGGAGAGTACAACCATTTTTTATTCAATGACTTAAAGTGTTATATGGTAGAAATTGTTTAACATGTAAACTTTGTTTACTTCAAAGAATCAGAGATCGAGTACATATTCTCCATTATTGGCCAAACCAAGGTGCTTAGGTGGATGGATTAAGAAACCATTAGCTAATTAATTAAACTAATCCTACAAATACAATACAAAATTGAGATACATTGATCCTCGGTCAACTATGCAGCCCTAACTTGGACTGTCTACCTTCAAGTAATTGAGCTTTTCTATGGTTTGTAAAACCAGCGACTTGTTAGGATTCTGCAAATGTTCGTTGCATGAGGTCACTTTCTTTCTCTTGTTGGATTGATTCGGTAACTGTTTCACTAAAATATTAAGTTGCTCACAGTTGCATTAAACAATAATACCCATTCTCCAATGTTCCAAATTGTTGCAATATAAAAATTGAACTAGAGTTCGTCTTTAATAAATTTATAATTTGTATAAATCAAACTATAGCTTCAATTCAATTAATAATTGAGATCTTGACTCATTTTTAATACTTGATTATCTCAAATTATTTTCATCATTTAATATCATAAATATATAAAATAATTTTTTGGAAAATTTTATTTCTCAATCCCGAAAAAAATAATTGATTGGTCATTTACCAAATAAGGTCTATCTCTACAACAACAACAACTCTTAATAATAATCTCACTGACACGAGAGATCAGGAAAGATTTAATAGTACGCAGCATTATTCTTAAGTAATAAATAGGTTGTTTCTAAATATCTATACTATCTCTAAAAAAATCAAAATTGAAGACTTACAAATAAATAATGATTTTGATAAATTTAGGATATAATGTATAAATAATTATCAAACTTAGGGGCTAAACTTAATTATGCTACCCCAAGTGGCCAAAATTTGCAAGTTGCTTTAATGAAATGGTAAGAACTATTCCAACCACTAGGCAAAAGAGCTATGTCTTAACAAATCAGAAAAGTCCTAAACCATAAAACATCACTTGGTCATACAAAATGGCTTGTCTACAAAGAAAGTTGAGAGTGATCAATTGTCAAATGCCCATTTCTTGATAGTGAGAGAAAAAAAACAGAAAGAAGAAGATTCCAGGTAATGTATACAACCAACAATGTCGTATCAGATTAAGAAAGTTTACTTACTAGGAGAAACATAGAGCAATGGAGTTCCAAAAGCTAATATACACAATTATGTAAAGGTTATAATACTTTTGGCTATTACATTATCACTATCCTGTTTACACAAAATAAGGTAAACATCATCTGTAATTTCAACCCATGTGAGTGAGTGACTAAAGCTTGTGCATGAACTTGGTTATGAAACATCAGGCGTGAAGCAATATCCAAAGCTATGTCGTTCCAATTCCAAGACCTATACAGTGCATCAAGTTCCTTAAATTATAAAGTGAAAGGCTTTGATGTTGAAGCCAATTTAAAGGTTCTGTCCTTTCGGACTTTTCTACTAGAATTGAAACAAATGTGAATCACGTAGTAAGACTACAAATCATGGGTTCTATCTAGATTAACAAAATGCAATGCATAAACCTAATGAAGATTAGGTTAGGTCAGACATCAAACTAACAAACTGTTTTCTCTCGTGGACTCTAAGTGATCTTAAGTTAAACTTCCATCCATTAGAAGGAGAGATGATTTGAATTGATACTGCATATGATAAAGAATAATTTGAGGGAGCAACCAAACTTCTTACGTCAATCAAATTGTTAAGCTGTCCTCCCTCTTTTTTCTCTTGTCAAAAACATAGTGCTCAAGAACAAAATGCACTTGATTGCCCCGCAACACCCTTGAAATTAAAACAAAAAGAAATTCAAAAGGCAAAATAGAATCAACATTTATAATATTCCAATATCATCAACACCTTGAAGTCCCATTGAAGTATGAGATTTAGAGAGGTTCGATAGTATGCAATCTTATTCATACCTAATAGAGAGATTTATGATATTTTAATATATTTTATAAAAAAGTAAAAAATTACAATTCTCCTTCATAAAGTTATTTATTTTACAAATACTTTTATTATAAAAAATCGTAGTCTATGATTTTTAAATGTTTTTTTACTAAATTTCTATGAATATTTTAACAAAAAATGATATTAATTAAGTAAATTTTAACTTATTTAAGAACCAAATAATTTGATAAATTTTTAATATACAAAATTTAAAATTAAAATTATATTAAATACTTTTTTAGAATAAATGAAATATGTTAAAGCTAATCCCTTTTACTTTCCCGAATATTAACACAACTCTACCTTTTTCTTACTTACCTCCAAAATTTTCTTAGCAATGCAACTAGGCGATGACCCGGAGGTTCCGGTCAATGACGCCAGGATTGACTTGCAAAATCACCGACGGGTGACCGTAAAACACGACACGTGTCGGTCAACAGAAGTTAAAAGGGCGAAACTGTTGAAAATGAGGAGATCAGTATGAAACTGCCGACAACGAGACATGGTCACATGGATGTCGGGCTGTGGGGACCACACGCTCCAAGGAACCTCCTCTTCTAAGTTATGGTTTGGGGCACATGAACGTTTCACGAAAAGGTTGACTTGCACCTTACGTACCCCGACATGTGGGTCCCACCTGTTGGCTTTTTCTTTTTTAAAAACTCACCTTCCCAGTTCCCACACACGAGCACTTCCAAAAGGTTGGGCTATGCTCCGGTGTGTGTTCCCCTCCCTGATCTATGTACACCTCACTTCAGTCTGCCTCTTCTAGTCGCTCAGATCTTGTTAGTATGAAAATAAAAGCACGGGTAAAAAATGAAAAAAAGATGATTAATAATATATTATGATTAGATAAATAATATCTTTATATCTCTTTTTAGAATAATATTTTATAATTTTTGATAAAGTGATTTCTAATTTTTACCATATTCATTATAATTTTTATTATCATTTTTTCAAGTAAATTAAGTATACCTTTAAGGTTCGAGCTTGTATTGACTTTTGTGGGTGATTGTAATAAATTAAACGGAATAAAATACAAAATCATTACACATTTATCAAATTTTATTTAATATAAAAAGATTTTATTAAAGTTTTTCTAATACTTATTTTAAAGAATAACAAATTAAATAGTGATTAAAATTTTTACAATTTTAAATTTATTGTTAAAATTTTAAAATAAATTTAATGTTAGGTAAATGTTAATTTATTAGTTATATTAACAAAAATAATGTTTTGACTTGATTTGTACTAATTTTAAAAGATTAATTACTAAATTAAAAATTTTTAAAGAGTTAAATAGTTTTAAATATATACAATAACATTTTTTTTTGGTGTTTTGAAGCATTTTATTATTCTTTATACAATGTGAAGTTAAATAATTCAACCTTTTTTAACATAAAATATTATAAATTCTAAGGACAAATAAATAATGAATTAATATAAAAAAGAGTGATATTTATTAAAAGGTTAAAGTTTAGGATTAAAGAAGAGAAAATAAAAAGACTATGGGGTAAGAGATTCATCTAAATCCAGTGAAATTCTAGGCACGGATGTACAGGATAATGCCTTCCGACCGGGTCGGACGAACGGACCGACCATGGGGCCCGAACTTTAAAGGTAACTGGAAATCACACGCTCTCCACTCAATTACTGTCACATGGGCAAATCACAACCGCTCTTTCCATAACACTTGTCGTTCTAAGAGTGGTTGAATGATTCTGCCGGCCAAATCATAGCCCTACGTATATATTTAATTATTTATATATATATCAACCCGCTTGAGACTAAAGGCATTGTTCACTGCCTACAGTTTTGCAACCATAGCTTTACAAGAAAAGTTGAGGTCACTGGAAAATTCCTTAGCCGAATTCCGATACCGTCGAGATGAATTTTAACGAGACCGAATTGACCTTGGGATTACCAGGCAAGTCCAGGGAGAGTAATACAAGTAATGGAGCCAAAGCTGGCATGAAGCGTGTATTTCTGGACACGGTTGATCTAAACCTTGGCAGGTTTAACAACTGTGCTGATTCTAAGGATTGCGATGAGTTGGAGAATGATGTGTCGAGCGCTACGAAGTCTCCTGGGGCAAAGTAAGATTTTCTGGCTTCCTGCATGAATATGGAGTTGCGAAGTCTTCAAAAGTCATGTTTAACGATGTAGTTTACTGATAATTTATTGGTGTTCGTGTATGTTCAGGGCACAGGTGGTTGGGTGGCCGCCGGTGAGAGCTTCAAGGAAGAACATGGTCAAGAGCTGTTGCAAGTACGTGAAGGTGGCGGTGGACGGAGCTCCGTACCTGAGAAAGGTTGATCTTGAGATGTACAACAGTTATGAGCACCTATTAAGTGCCCTGGAAGACATGTTCTCTTGTTTGATCACAAGTAAGCGGAATTCAACATTCCCTTGTGTTCTTCGTGGTGAACTATGGATAGTAATATACATTTGATTAAGATTCTGAAATTTTCTGGGGTTAACTTACAGGGATTGATTTGAATCAGAAGAAAATAATGGATCAAGCGGATGGTGGCGAATATGTTCCTACTTTTGAGGACAAGGATGGAGATTGGATGATGGTTGGTGATGTACCATGGAAGTAAGTTTCAAGAGTTTCCCATCAAAGTATTGAACCTTCTTTTCATTTCTTCTTCTTTTGGTGTTCTCATTTGTCAAAATTTTCTATGTTTGATCAGAATGTTTGTTGAATCATGCAAGAGATTAAGGTTAATGAAAAGCACTGAGGCAGTGGGGTTAGGTAAGTTTTAAGAATTCTTTGTCTTGGAAATTCTTTTTTCTTCATCTATGATGGTAGAATTTTGATTACATTTGTTATCTTTTTAATTGATTCAGCTCCAAGAACACCTTCAAAAGGGTCAAGCTCAGGTTGATGGTGGATGGAGATGATGAAGCCTTAAACAAAACATCCTTGAAACAATTCCGACTTTGGTCACAAAACTTTTTTCTCGAATGTACAGAGGCCTTTTGCCTTGTTTTTCTGATACCATATGTCTTGTTTGTGACACAGTTTTGAGCTTTTATGTTTAGAAACATATAGAAACGAATAAAGAGAAAGAGATGCCTGTAATTGATTATGGTGGTTGCTTAGTTCTAGCTGATACCTATACTAAAATTCTGGGTTTGTCTTCCTTTAAAGTTTTCTTTTATATAGAAGATGATTATGAAATTGGATTTTTCTTAGTCTCAGTTATGTATTTCACATCTATGTTTGTATTTGATACGAAGATGATGTACATATTTCTTCCAGATTGGATTTTTCTTAGTTATGTATTTCACATCTATGTTTGTATTTGATATGAAGACGATGTACATATTTCTTCCAAAGCCTATTTTGCTCAAATTAAGAGAAGTTTAACCTATTCTACAATATTTCAATTGGTTACGCGGCATTAGTTTTAAGAATTTTTTTAAACGCTTAATTTCACTTAATTACATTCGAAAACTTTAGTATCTTTAAGATTTGTAATTATGATTCATTCGATAAAAGTTATTGTCGGGAATTCTCCAAATAAGAGTCGAAAAATGATTATAGTGGCTTAACAAAGGATGTTCCATGATCATTAAGAATAGAAAAGAAAGGTTATATAATATAATGCCTTGATATAGAAAGAAAGGGAGTGTTTTTATGCAACTTGATGATAAAATTGATTATGAGAATCCATAATGAAGCTGAACAACCTCATGAACTAAAACAGAACTAGAACTTCAGTTTATCATCATTTTATATGACTGGAGCCTGTGAGTGCACTGCTGAATATTCTCAATCTTTGGGTTGATTTAGGCCCCAAAGCCACTCAACCGGTAGCCCAAGTTTCATGTAACTGAAGCAAGTTTGCTTCTGTGTGAGTGCAAGGAGGAATATCGATGCAGAAGAAATGAGACGAGGAACTACTTTTTGAGCGTTCATAAACACTAAGCACATTGTCTGACCAAAAACAACCTGGTAAACTCTTGACCTATTGTTGGTGATAACCAGGAGCTACTTTTTGGGTGTTCATCACATTAAAAACACTAGCTACATTGTATGACCGAAAACAACCTGGTGAACTCTGACTTATCGTTGGTGATGATGAGATAGGTTAGCTCAAATTATTGGTCCAGAATTGTTTTGATTTCTGATGGTCACGTACAACTATATATTCAAGAGGACATTAAAGGGTTTCCGTGTGGAAGTTGCCATTAATGCATGTTTCTCATGGCTGGAGTGTTCTTTTTCAGAGAAATGAAGAGTCCAGCTTACTTCATCAGGATAAATATCCACCTGTCAACAATAATTTGTTGGGGCAGCGTAGAAACTGAACTAGAAACCTCCAAGCTTACAAAGATATCCAAATTTTCCTCCTATATATATGTGTGTTATTGGAGCTTCTTTCTCAATCTATCAAGTACCAAATTCTCACCTCAAGTATAACAGAGTTGCAGAAATGGATCCCCCACCACCACAAGAAATGTCATACTTTGATCATGTCCAGAAACGAAATGATGAAAAAGGACCCCTCTATGCCTTGTACTGTTTCTTCCCTTTCTCTTGCTTTTTCTTGTGTATTCTTCTCACAATTCTTAGGAGCAAGTGTTGTACAATGCAGGTAAAGTTATTATACATTGGAGATTCTGATAAATGCTTAATTTTCTATTCTGATGCAGATGTTTCGCTCTTTGTTGCTGCTGCTGCTGCTACGAGACTTGTGAGTGCTGTTTGGAGTGTTGCTGCTGCACTGGCTAGATCATTTGGAATGAGCATATCAGGAATTCCTTGTTTTTGCCAACCATGGTTGTCACTACTATTGTTATTATTATCACAGTTACTATAATTTGTTGATTCCAAAAGAGAAAGTCATGTATGCAGAGTGATGTTCCAGTTCGATGTTCTTATTTTCTTGTAAAAGTTTCTTCTCAAGATGCCATGTTCATGAGATTGTAAATCCTTGAAGAATTAATTTACTTCTGGGAATCGAATATGTGATTTAATGTACACAACATTTACATTTGAAGAATTTACATGTAGCTGTTCTACTCATAGGATGAAGATCAACAGCATGCAAATTACGTAATCTAAAACAAAATTGGGAACTAACCTAATCACTGAGAATAGGGTTCCTCCCTTCATCAATTTCAATCAGCAAGACATTCTCAGGATCCGATCCCTTGGGTCCTTCAGCATAGAGGGTCGGAAGGTAAGCCTTGTATGCAGGCAGGTAACGTGAAACAAAATCTTTAACCTGCAACATGTCCAAGAAAAAGCTTCAGATTAGAAAAAAGTACCTTCCATACAATGAAAACTGATGTAAAACATGCAATAAGAGAATAAAATGATGGCAGATGAGCAAACCTCCTCATCAGACATCCCAGGTTTTCCAGCCTCCCTCATGGCAATCTCTGCCTGCAGAAAAGGAAAACATTAATCAGTGACAGAATCATGCAGAAAAGGAAGACATTAATCAGTGACAGAATCGTGACAAAACATTATTTGAAGACGCAGGATGCTCGGGATAACAAACAACCTGTAATCTCCACTGATATACATAACTGGGGTCGTCAATCTTGATGACTACCCATGCTTTCACAAATTTGTCCCATGCATCATAATAAGCTTCAAGATTCTTGTTTACTGTCTCCAGCTAAAAGTTGAACAGACGTATAAGCAAGGCAGAATACCGAGAGGAGAAAAAAAAAATCAAACGCTAATCATCCACAACACGATTTTCAAGTTCTAACCTGTGGATCAACAGCTTTGACAACTTCCATCGGAAGGGGCTTAAACCCAAGCATCCAACCTTCAAACAGGACCACCTAAAAGATTACCCCGGAGAATATTTATTGGGACAGTGTCTTTTAGATATTTTATTTTGAAGATCAAACGAATCTATAGCTATCTGGTTGGAACTTGCATGTAAGAACCAAAACGATCTTTTAACATAAACCCAAGTTGTTATATCTTTTGTACTTTAAAGTATCTTTGGGTTCATGCTACCAAGGAAAAACCATATTCACAAATTACAGGGAATTGTTTCTCTCTTAAGACAAAGATCATTGTAACAGAAAAAATCGAACAATCTTGGTAGTCATTCTTACTGTTAATGGACCTTCGGCTACAGGCCACATTGAAGGATCAAATCTGTCGCCCCTCCCATTGAATGCCGACTGCAAAAGAGAAATAGATAACCATTAGCAACTTTGAGTCTGAGAAATTGAAAGAATGTGAAGATCAAACTGAACTGTAATCTGCATACTTTATCGTATCGGGGTAGCCTCATCTTCATCCCTGAAAACTTAAGATGAAAATTAAGTCAAGAGACAAAAGAAGCATAAAGTAAAAGAAAAATGGTACTCTAATCAAGTTCTAACCTTCTTTAGTCAACTTGCTCAGACCTGTCAGAGCTTTAACTGAAAATAGAAGATCATGGCTCCCAGCATTTCCACGGAGCTGGAGGAACAATACATTTAAAGAAAAATATCAAGAACAAAAGTAGACATTTAGGTTTCACCTTTCCATTGCCGTAAAGACATCTCAGTTAGTTCCTTTACTTAAAATAAAGAACATATTTATCTCTACCTCAAGAAGTGCATTTCCTGGATTTGACTCTCTCAGTTTGGCCTGCAATTCATATAAATTGGCATCAGCAACAAAATGAAGAAGACAAGGTAGATACCGAAAAGCTTACATGATTACCTGATCCTCTGCTGTCAAATAGAAATCATCTATTGATAATGTTGCTGACTTCCTGGAAGGGTAAGATATGTCAATATTTTCAGTTTTATTAACAAACATAGAATCACCAGCAGCTATAACAACTGTGTACCTGCCAGTTACTTTGAAAAGAGAATCAAGGGCAAAGACTAGTGTCGTCTTTCCACAACCTTGCGGTGCACTAAAACCAACCTAAAACCAAGAAAACAAAAAACTCCAGAATCATAAAAACATTAACTTGCAGGTTATTAACATTCGCTGTGAAGGTGCTACTATCTTGAGGTGCTTTAAGTTGAAACTAGTAAGAGGCAATAAAAGTCTGCCATACTAATTATTGGTTAACTTATATGCAAAGGAATGAGACCTAAAGCAGGCACTCCTAGCAAAAGGAAGTGAGTACAAAATCACTTAATACCACTAAAGGAGGTATATCTTCACCATCCTGAAACTGGGATCTGTACTTAGAAATCTTATCTTCACACCACAAGAAGACTGGTATATAGTAATGATAGAACCTAGCTTTTTGAGGCTCTGTGAGATACAAATCATTCAGCTGAAATAGCCGGCACAAGTGCGAACCATAAGATATCCACTTGTCTATAGATTCTGCAATATTTTCGGGATTCAAACCCAACTTGCTTAGAAGAGGGCCTGAGCATATGAAATCGAAAAGGTCCTTTACAGAAGATACTTCTGCAGGTGATGCAGGAAATACTGAATGCTGCTGGGCCTTTGCCCACTTTTTTCTGGAAGCAGAGTCTTGAATTAAAGAATTCTCTTGAATCCATGAAGGTCCGCTACCTGCTCACAACACTAAAAGAATGTAAAATTTAAGGAATTCATTAATAAGAAGTACCAATTATTGACAAACAAACATGAACGAGCAGAAGAATCAACTTTGACAAGAACCATTCTACACTTTGTTACGTGCCAGTGCTTGGGATTGAGTCCAAGGACAATTATCAGGAAAGTTAATCTCTTTCCCCTTATTTACGTTGGTTTCCTTCCTTGCAGAACCTATTTTTGGTGATGAAAAAAACTGGCAGCACTTGTCAAAGACGCGGTTTGCCGAGATTGGGCTAAATTACTCTACTCCTAATTAGCTAATTTTTAGGATAACTTCTTCCTTACTTCATTGCATAACGTAATAGCCTTATATAGGCAAAGAAACAAAAAAGTTCCACCTAAACTAAGACTCTTAGAAAGAATCCTATTCAAGCTGTTTTTTATTAACATAACTATAACAGAAACTAGTGCAGAAATAATAGGGAAATAATAGACTTCTACTAAAAATCAAATAATCCTCTAATAGACTCCTAATAAAACACTCATACTCCTCTAATAGACTTCTAATAAAACACTCATCCATATCATCACTCCCCTCTTCGACATCGAGCTTGCCCTCAAGCTTGAAATCAAGTTATGCCAGTGATGGTATGCAAAGATATCTCCTCCTCTTCTTCCTCAGAATCTGCCACCTCAATCCAAAATAGTCTCTTATATTTGTGCCCCACCTAATAAGACTCGTCAGAATTGTAGCACAACCCCTTCTCTCTTCTTTTAGCCATTTCTGCTCTAGTTAAGCGTCTTCCCATCAGGGGTGGAGCACTTTCTACACTGGAGGTTATTGTTTTAACCCCTGAGTTTATCTTACTTCCTAAAAGTGTGGCTGCACTAGCGCTGGTGTTGTTACTACTACTGTCCAGCTGCGAAGATGGCCATAAGGTGGTGTTTCGGCTGCCTCTTGCCTCTTGGGTGTATTGCATCTGCATACATTGTAATTTTCATTCACATGCTCTTGCTAAGTTCGTTGCAGCCCCAAGATTAACAAGATATTGCATCTCCACCTCGATTTGAAGCCCTTCTACCAACCCAGTCGTGAATAGATTTACTTGTAGGTCTCGTGGAAGCCCTATGGTTCGAGCCAGCAGTGTTTGGAATTGGCGTTGATATTCTTCTACGCTCCCTATCTGTTTGAGGTTTGCCAATTCTCCTACAAGGTTGTTGCTAAGGTGAGGGCCAAATCTCATATTGCAATGGTTTTTGAAAGAGTGCCAATGCATCCCTGGTTCTTTTTCTTCAAGTTGGAAGAGCCATAGTTGGGCATCCCCCGTTAAATGAAAGGCAGCCAATCTTACCTTCTCCTCCTCTGTTGTTTGTTGGCTTAGGAAAAACTACACACCTATGAAGCCAAACCAACGGATCTATCGAGCCATCATACGTCGGACATTCCATCTTAGTATATTTAGGCACCATTCTTGCCCCGCTACCCCCATCTGTCCTCTACTCCCGTGGTGGTGGTGATGGTGCCTAATATTCGCTCGATTTTGCGCCTTCCAACGTTGCAAGCATGCAGATAATCTCTGCATATTGGGCCTTTAATTCTTGCTACCCAATCTCTAATGCCCGTATCCTCTGATCCATTTGCCCATCTACCAAAGATTGCTCTGCAGCTGAATGGTCCGTTTCATCCATGAACTCCTGCTCTGATACCAAATTGTTATGTACCCGTACTTGGGATCGAGTTCAAAGAAGATTATCAGGAAAGTTAATCTCTTTCCCCTTATTTAGGTTGGTTCCCTTCCTTGCAGAACCTATTTTTGGTGATGAAAAAAACTGCTGGCAGCACTTGTCAAAGACAAGGTTTGCCGAGATTGGCCTAAATTACTCTACTCCTAATTAGCTAATTTTTATGATAACTTCTTCCTTACTTTATTGCATAATGTAATAGCCTTATATAGGCAAAGAAACACAAAAGTTCCACCTAAACTAGGACTCCTAGAAAGACTCCTATTCAAGTTGTTTTAGGACTCTTAGAAAGACTCCTATTCAAGCTGTTTTTTATTAACATAACTATAACAGAAACTAGTGCAAAAATAATAGCGAAATAATAGACTTCTACTAAAAATCAAATACTCCTCTAATAGACTCCTAATAAAACACTCATACTCCTTTAATAGACTCCTAATAAAACACTCATCCATATCACACTTCTAAATCATAGAAATACATGTTAACAACATAATCAGACAGCATATTTGGACGTGTCATAAGTCCCTCAAATTCACAAATAACTCTTGCCTTCAACTTTTTGCTGGCAGACCCGTGTTCTAGAAAAACTAGGTCTGGTTTCTGAATGGAATCCCAATGTTAGCAAATTCTATGGTTAGCCATTAAGCAGAAATTGTGGACCAAAGACAGAATTCACTTTCTTGCTTCAGCAGATACCATTGGTGTGCTTTGCAACTTAGAAACTGAATCCTATGACCATTTGTTCTGTAGCTGCTCCTATTCCACGTCAATCTGGAACACTATTCTTGCAGATCAACTTGGTGCAACGGCAAAAATCTAGTGCTGTGGACTTTAAAGGTCACGTTTAGCAACAAAGGGGATTATGTTTTATTTAAGATTGTGTTTAGCTGTACAGTTTACATGCTTTGGAAGGAAAGTAATTCTAGAATTTCAAGAACCAGAGAACTTAGTCTTATCTCACTGGGTTAGAGATTTCTTGGAACAAAACTCATCTCTTATGATTTCTTGGAACAAGCAATCAATTTTCACTCATTAGCCTTCATAAACCAACTTAAATTCAGCTTTCTAAATTCCGGAAACCACACCAAGCTTATCAACAATATTTCTACTCAACAACACAGCTTTCTTAGAGAAAATTTTAGAACGGTAGTAAAACGAGTCAAACATGTTTAACATCGTAATCTTCTTTTGCATTCATTCAACTTTCCCATTTCAAAAAGAATTTAAAAAAACAGGAGAAAAAAGACAAAATAAACTAGCTTAAACAGAGCAGCAAGTTAGCAATGCAATAAACGAATTAAGTGCAATAATCATACGAAACTAAATCCAAGTTGAAAACTTCACCTGATT
>JANIIA010000005.1:2941389-2962162 GCA_027478495.1 Erythroxylum alaternifolium | reverse complement strand
TTTTGAGAATTTTGTAGTCATCAGAAAAAGCTTAGAAGACAGGAGGTTTGACTTCGATTTTGATTTGGTTTGCGTGAATAAAGAAGAGCGAACAGAGAGCTCGTGAGAATAAGATACTGATTGAGCTTTAAAATTCTGATAATTACAGTAGTAATGATCATGATTGTTATATTTGCATAAGTTAGTACATGGCAATGACGATAGTAGGTTCAAAGCCGCCATTTTTGTATCTCTTCGATCTCTCACTCTCTCTCTGGTTCTATCCCCTGCTTTCTCGCGGGAGCTTGCAAGCCAGCTAGAGAGATAAGTCGGCAGTTACCGAAGTACTTGAAGGAATGCCACGTGTTGCTTGTTATATTTTTCACATTTTATCTTTTATTTTCTAAGAAAAAAACAAAACATGGGTTGATTAAATATCTTCTTTTGTGCGTGGTAAAACGTTTTATTTATTTTAAAAATATTTTATATTTTGAAATTACTAATATTTATATATATATATATACATATATATGGCATTAAAAATATAAAATAATTTGTAAACAACACATGATAAAATTTTTATAATTTGGCATATTTTTAATAATAAATTATGATAAAATAAATTAACAGAAATTTAATAAGTTTTTAATATTTAAAAGTATATTTTTAATAATTTCAGACTAAAAATTTTCATTTTTTAAATAAATAAAACAGTATGAAAATTTTATATTTTGAACCTGAGGTTAATATTAAAAAATTATGATATTTAGTTTTAAGAAATTGTAACTATACATTTTTTAGAAATTTTAATTTTGTAAAAATTTAAGAAAGTATGTGATAAGAAATGAAAACTACCAATTTACAATATTACAATATAGAAAACAAAAAATAAGAATTTTAAAATTTAAAATCCCATAAATTTTTTTATAAAATGTTTATCAAATAATTTACATA
This sequence comes from Erythroxylum alaternifolium, assembly GCA_027478495.1. Classification (NCBI taxonomy): domain Eukaryota; kingdom Viridiplantae; phylum Streptophyta; class Magnoliopsida; order Malpighiales; family Erythroxylaceae; genus Erythroxylum; species Erythroxylum alaternifolium. Next base: position 2,961,229 of record JANIIA010000005.1, on the reverse strand, counting down.
AATCATATAATAAAAATTATTTTCATTTTTATTATTTTATTTACTAATAAAAAATATATTTTTTTCATAACTAGAGATGTCAAATTAATTTTAGGTAGACTCCAATTTGATTATAAAAAATAGACTCTTTCAATCCATTGACTGAAATTCTGATGAAGTTTTATGGACTTGCAACTGATATATGTTGGTTTTCAGTAAATAAGGTTTTGGAGGGCAATGCAACAACTTTGTAAGAGAAAAGATCAATATGGGTAAGCAAAGACAAGATTATACATAAAAAAGAGTTGAAACAAAGAACAAAGTTAAGAGAATGCTTAGTTACATTCACCACTGAAACTTGAGAGAGTTTATGTGCTGAAAAAACATTGGAGCTGCAAAGAAATTGTATCTTAGTGGGATGACAACCTTTTCCTGAGATTGCCTGACACAGGTTGGAAATACCAAACCTGACAAAAGAGCATATGAACAAAGAACTAGGGGGCCAAAGTATGGGGCAGATTACATATTAAACAAGGTCAAATTCTAGAACATTTATGACCTGATGGAAGAAGTGATAATAATCTAGAAGGAAATTTGTTTGAGAAGGGTTAAAAAGTGTTAGCAACTGCTCTTGACAGTGTAGATTCAGTCATTCTACCTTCAAAAACAGGGTTGCAAGTAGTTCTGGGGAAGTCAAAGCTGCAACAGATTTGAACTGTCAAATAGAAACAACAGGTTAGCAAATGCCTCATAAGAACAAAAGGAAATAATGCAGAAACTGGACTCGATACGAGCACCGACATTTTATGCTCAAGTGAGGGATGCACAAATAATTGTGTGAAGTTAAGGCAATCATGAACTTCTTGACTTTTGTTACCATCTAAGGGAGATACCTTCTGTTGCTTATACTTCATCCTTACAGCATTCAGAGGACATCCACTGGTTCTCAATTGTTGATCTTGTATTGCATGAACAGTAGATTTAAGGTCTGATGCCTTGTAAGAAGAATAGTGTTCCAACGTCGGATTCTGTCAAAATGTAAAGCAATCTCAATAGTTTGCTCTGGAATAACATACATTATCAAGGATCAACTAGAGGGAAGAAGAATGCTGACCCATGGGGGGCTTGTTTGATCCAGTGTCCATCTAGCTAGAAATACAGCTGATGCAGCAATAAGTGAAGGAAGGAAATTCAAGAAACTATACTCCACTAGTGTCAGTTCTGCTAAATAATCAGCCAAGTACTCCAACTCATAGCTAGGGCTCTGCAAATACAAAACCACGAGTGAAGCAACGTCTTTTGTTCATTTTACATAGTATTTACCTACAGAATAATCAAGAACATCTGACATGAATCAATACCTTGCAACAAGCCTGTGCTGCACGTAAAAACCTCCTACAATAACAACAACAACAGCATCCCAGTTTAATCACCATTGTTGAAAGGAGTGAAACTGTCAAAACAATAGGTCAACATTTGCTAGATATTTTAAGTACCTGAGAAATGTTTTTGTAGTGGGAGCAAATATTTGAAAGCCAAAATATTTCAGCACCTGAATTTCCATTGCTATAACCTGTGCTTATACTGGTCAGGAATGCAACTAGTACTCCAAAATGGAGAAAATTAAGTAAACAGCTTGTTGTGCAACAGGGAATTTCACATTATTGTGTAGTTTTCAAACAAGACAAATTCCATCTTCGATTTTCATATCCTGTATGAATTTGTGCAATCCATACTCAAAACTATCGTGCAAGTCTGAAAATGCTAATAGGCTGTCCATGTAGAAACAGGTTCAAATAGAACCATTGTATATTCATCCTTTTGATGTCCACACTATTGGATTCAGTCAACAAGTTCAATCGATGTAGATTATTGACACGTATTTGACCCTGATGAAACCAACAGCACAAGGCTATCACAAATTTATGATCAATCACAAGTTTAATTTCTTGATGTGAAAGACACCTCAATATCATTCAGAACCTACAATTTATCAATGATGATACTGCTCCTGAAGCCTTAGAATCAAGCTTTAACAAAATCATCATCCATGTAAGAGGAAGAGAAATCCTATCTCAGCAAGTGGTGACTGTTATACGATCACATACCTCCTCTTTTGTGTAGGTGTTGTCAGTGATGAAACAAAAATCTTCCACACGTGGCGCGCAGATCTCTTCATACTTCCTTCAAGATATATAGATAAAGTACATCACAAAAGGCTTAAAAGTAAACAAAGATGAATACACGCAGTAATGGGCTGAGCAGGGCTTATGGATTATATGAATACATATGTGTCTATGTGAGATTGTACGTCTCTTCAAGAGGATCTTCTTTTGTTTCTAGTCAAATCATCGTCATTGAAAACTTGAGTATTCTTCAGTGCCAATGATGAATTTAGCAATAGTTATTAACTTTAGGACTTACGAGGCAATCAGCATGCATGTGATACCCAGCAGTTGAAGTCTATGTCTTTCAATATAGTTCTGAGAGAGGAACCAATCTATGAGATATACAGTGAGGTAAAGCGTATCCGGCACCAATTTATATTCCTCAGACACCTGAAATCAATATGGATTAATAAAAATAACAAGGATTGTTTAGTGATTTTTTATGAGTTTAGATTAACATATCGAAACTAATATTGTAATAGCATTCTCATTCTGCTTGACCAAGATAAAAACTTCAGAAATAACCCAAAACAAGCAGAAAGAGATATGCAGGTCTGAAAAATTAAATCAGCAGTTAGAATGAACACCACAATAGATTGTTCCATGCAAGTTTCCAAGTTTCCTTCCCCTGAAACCAGAGAGGATACTGAGTATTCGTGGACCTTAACTCCCGTGCATTGTGTTGACAGACATGAGGAAGAGAAGTATTTTCAGTAAGAAACTATGGCACAATATTATATCACAAAAAATACCCAATAGAGGACATCTGAGAGGGGCCATTAGTTGCAGCAAAGGTACGTGATCAAAGTAAACTGACCTCCACAAGCCAATCAACTAGAATCCCCCGCATGCTTTGACTGATGTCTTTCTGTATTGTTTCCATAAATGTAGGACTAGGTCTTCTGTCGAGCTGTTGAGCAAATTAACGACAGGTTAATAGTAAGTTGACGTCGGTATCATGCTCAGGAAATTGGAGCAAAATCCAAAATTTACAATTCATCTATCATGATGAATGATAATGCATCATGCTTTGATCAAGGCAAGCAAGTGTACTACATGCATACTGTATCGAAACCAAAGGAGCTTTAGATTTCTTGAATTTAATAAGAACTTTTGCCTTGCAGAGGACCAAGTTTGTATCTTGGAAACTGACTATTTATTTAAAAAAACAAAATTTGAAAAGGAGAAATGGGATTGACAGCATGAACCTCAGCAACACGTAAATTACTATAGATATCAAGAGCATAGAGGCTGCAGAGTTGAGGATCCTTTTCATCACAGTCAATGTCTGTAAAGCCCATATCACTTGATGTTAAAGAGCTCTTGAACAGACTACATTTCTCTGCTAGTAACACAAGAAAGTAAAGCGTCACCACCCTATATGAAGCCATACAGCAGAAGAAAAACAGTGCAGTTATTACTTTAAAAAATTATTTCTGGCAAAATTGTGACCCATGATATTTCCATTCACCTAGTTATATACAATGTGAATGTTGTTGATAAGCTGAAGCCAAAATCCTAAACAGAAGAGGAAGGAAGTTAAAGGCACTGAAAGCATGTCTTGTGGTTATTCAGATTTTTTAGAGAGAATTTGTAGTTATTCAACAATGATAAGCCATACCACGATTACAAACCATCTTTGAGGCAACTTTTTCATGCAAATTATAGTTTTGTTTACCTCTTTCAACTATTCAGAACAAAATCCAAAAATGGCAGGTAGATGAGAAGGAAATTCACAGGGGACATGTGTTACAGCATGTATCTTAAGGATATTTTGCTCATTCCTGACACAGTACATCAAATGTATGAACTTCACATGTAGATTTCTAACTCACCCCCAACTGATTGAGGAAATAAGAAAAACCAAGAAAACATGTAGATATATTTGTTAGGTTGCCAATTTTTCATTAGGTGGGAAAGAGAAGAGAATGTAACCTATCTTCGGAGGACCATGAGCTTCTAAAAGCACTCTAGAAGTCTGATTTTGGAGCTGGTTGATATCTGCGTCCAACTCCTGGATGTTGTTTAATCGAGAAGCTACCTCCTTTTCCAAAGTATTAGAACTTAAGACCTCCGACTTGAGTTCTTCTCTTCTTGCTTGTTGAACAATTTTTTTCTTTGATTTAACTTGAAGATACGCAGCAATTGAAGGGGCCACTTTGGACACTTTGAGCACACCTTTCTTAGCTTGCTTGTCATGTTTAGCCTTTAATCAGCAAAAGAGGTTCAGATTCTTAAATGTGAATTTTTGAAAATTCAGAGGAAAGTAAAAACAATTTTGAATTCAAGTTAGGCATTTCAAACACATCTGACTGTTAAGATTACATATTTGAACATGCAAGCAGAAGCAATGGTTAAAATTATCTCTTAATTTCTTTGTCTCAAGACAATATCATTCCTTGTATTCCATTCGCCAACTGAAACATGTTAAAAGATCATGTCAACATTCAAACTATATCCTGAAATTAAGGTAAGCAAGTCAGATATACAGAAGTGTTATGCTTTGGTTCCATTTCATTTTGTTCAATTCTAATAAAATTGATCAGAAAATAAGTCATGATTAAAATGATTTAGAAGCCACAAAAAGAGCAGGATAGCAAATCAACCTGAAGTTTAGTTGTCCTGAAGCAACTCCTATAGGTGCTGTCACAGCAAACATTTGTGACATCTTGAAGGACCGCTCTCTTCTTATACCGAACAAGTACATTTTCATTTGCGCGAGTATTGTTCTCATCCAAGGCTGCTCTTTTCGAATTTGGTCTCCAAATTCGCTTCTGATCTTGTTCTATGGGTGCCTTAGAAGGCAGCAGCTTGCCAGATGCACGCAAGGCAGCTGTTCTTGCCCTTGTCATTCGGCCATTAAGCTGTCCAACATTAACAGAAACTGCATTTTCCTTTCTCATATTTACAAATCCTGTAACAATTCGTTCAAAATAGATCAGAAACCTGCAATAGAATCACCATATCAACAAAAACAATACTACAACTATACAAAAATTGTAACAAACACCACAACACAAGCAATCTTCAGGAAGAATATTAGGGTTTTGTTTTGAAAGATTTTCATCAAAGGATAACCCTTTTGATAAATTGGCCTATGAGGTGGAGATGCAAAATGAACAGTAACATGACATAGATACAACTATCAACTTGTGCACTACGCAGAGTAACATATTAGCATACCTAATAGATCAATTGGCCGTCATTGTTTAACCCAAGAGAAAAGAACATGATGCAATTTAAAGCGTAACCCTTAACATCCTCAAAATAGAACACCAAGACAAGAATTGTCGGGACATTGGATGTTCAAATTCGTTGTTAGAAAAAAACTTCACCCCACCTTTATGCAGAAATTTTCCATGAAAATGTCATCAAACATCTCCAATGGCGGAATCTCTTTTAAATGAAAAGATCACATTTCCACAAACGCAACGCAACACATCGAAAATTCATCTTCAGAAATAATCAAAAAGTTCATATCTTGTCCATCGCAAGATTTGTAGATCACATGACCAATTTCAAATGTATGTTTCCAGAAACTGAGAAGTGGGATACAAATTTCTTCTCCTCTTTCACTCAATCTCCTAAAATGGTAATTTGCTACTTAAAAGATATAAACAGAAAGCTGAGAATTTTAAGTCAACTAAGTAAGCACACTTAAGAATTTGACAGTTTTACACTTTCCTGTTTAAGTAAAACATTGACTTCAGTAGAGAAAGAAACAAAGTGAAACATTCAAAATTCTTGCACATTTTCCATTACTTTCTCATCCACCAACACACTGTCCGATTCAAATAACTAGAATGCACATCACCACTCCATCTACTATCAAGAACCCATCTTCACAAACTTCAAAATTTCGCAAATTACAAAGAAACCATTTGACTGATCTACGAAACGAACAAGATACGAACACCGAGACTGCAGAACGTAACAAGAACATTAGAAAGCACGCATCTTTCTCACCCCACAACACAAGGCCAGAAACCAAAAAGAATGCGCACAAATGAAATGACAAGAGAGGAGTGGCACACACACACAATGTGAGTGCATGCGGGTTAAGATGGACCTGAATAGATCTCCTAAGCTCCAAAAGTGGAGGATGAAAGAGCTTGGAGAGAATAACAACTGATAAAAGTTGTTCCAGTGAGTGAGAGAGAGGCGGGATAGTGATGAAGTTCAAAAGCATATTTAACAAAAAATAAATAAATAAGACATTACATTACTCGATAATTAATTTATTATTATAACACACATTTTGAAGTTTTCTAATTTACAAACTATATATAAAAAAGGAGATTTGACCGTTGACTAGAGCAAGTATGAGAGTATAGTCTATTTAATTAGTAATTAGTGAGCTTTTTTCTTTTTTAAGGATAACTTAATCACATTAAAATCTTCATTTTATATTAAACGTCCTCGTACCTAAAACCTATGGCTGAAAGACCAACCGGTTTGACTTTTTCATCTATAAAAATTTTGAATCTTTTAACTTTTGAATTCAGTTTTTAATTTTTCGGTTCGATTTACTTTAATAATTTTAGTTATTAAAAATCGATCAATTTTTTAATTAATTAGTCAATTGTTTTGTAAATTAATAATTTCTTTAAAATTAAAATTAATTAATTAATTTTATTTAACAATTTATTTTTTAATTAAACTTCAAATTCTTAGACGGGTAAGAACAATTTTCATATTTCAAATTCGATATAATACCTGTTGAATTTTTAGATCTTAAACTTCTTGTATTATCGGTTTAATTTTCGGTTTGACTTTTAAAATATTACCCAAATTTGTTTACTCTTGAATTTTTATTCGTTTTAAAAGACTTCTCGTGCTTATGATAAGATTTCTTTTCTTGGGTCTAATTTTTAATAAATAATATAACTAAATATCTGTTTTTTGTTATAAATATTAAATCAAAGTTTTAAATTTGTTTTCAAATCAAACGGTAACAAGATAATTAAAGAAAAAGGGCAGACAAGCATGTGGATTTTGCAGCTTTCATGACGTGTGTGCTTATTGTCAAAGGTGTGATCTGGTGTAGCCTACCCCACCGTATGAGGGTTCGGTTTCAAACATTTACTTATGAGAATGAGAATGCTTGCCCTTTACTCTAAGAATTCAAAATCTTTAGATCTAAAGAAGTGGACATGATAAGAGAGAGAGAGAGAGCGCCAGCCATTTGGGCCTATCATCAATCTTCTATATGAGTTAGGGTTGAAATTAATAAATTTAATTTAAGTTTATATTTGAATATTCAAATTTAATTGAAAATGGGTAAGAGTAGTAATGAATCGGAATGGGCCAATACAGTTTTTATGACTAACCTGAAACATGGGTGGGCTTGCGTTACATTGTTCAGATTTGAGCTTGAATTTAAGTGACTACCTAAAATATTATTTTGAAAATTTTACCTAAAATAACGTTTTTTAGTTGAGCGATAAGGTCATTCAAGCCTTTCGAGTGGAGTCTTAAGTTTGGTGAACCAGTTAAGGCTAGATTCAAAGTTTAGTTAAACAAAACTTGACTTGTTGACTTTAAGTTAAACTAAATTAGGTTAAAGTTGAACTATTAATAAGGATTGACAATGAATCGATTTGAACTTGAGCTTAGTCTAAAATTTTGTATTTAGGCTCGACATAACACAAAACTTGATTGGACTCAAGGCTCTAAGCTTAAGCCTGAGCTTGATTGGGTTTGGGCAACTTAAAGCCCAATAGGGTTTAATTCAATATATTTTAAAAATTAAAAATGAAGTTGTTTTATTTAAAACAACATCATTTTATGTAATCGTTTTGAGCTTCGTGTCAAGCCAAGCTAGGAAAGCCTTATGAGCTCGACCTAAAGCTCGATCAACTCACATCAAATTGAGTCGAGTCAAGTTAGATTCGGTCATTTTATTTCATCACTAACTATCATGCCTAAATATAGACTCCAAATTAACAATTTTTAAAAACTTGACTAATGGGACTAGTTTAAACAACTTGAAAAACGTGTGATTCTATTTAGACTCAAATAAGAGTATTTTAGTTCAATCAAGTGAAAATGTGAAAATTTTTTAATTTCAAGTTGAGATTTTAAGAGATTAGACCCGATACTAAATTTTCTCAAATTATAGTTTGAGGAAAACCAAAATCCTTACTAACTTAGATCAATATTGTTAATTTTGATGGCATTTTGAATCGAGCTCAGGGTTAGTTGATCGAGTTATGATTAATTTGAATTTTTTAAAAAATTTTGGGCTTCGTGTCAAGTTTAGTCTTGGACTATTTGACTTGACCTTGCTTGAAGCACGAAATTTTCAAATGTTAAATAAAAAATGTATATATATTGCATTGTATACAATAAACATGAAATGACAGCTAGGTATGACAATTGGGTCCAGCTCGAAGTCAACAATCTAGATTGGGTTGATCAGGCCACAGAGCAAACTCGAGCTAGAACTGTCCAGACTCAATCATGTTCGAGGCCTAATCGAGAGCTACAAAAAGACTTCATTTTTTGAATTTTTTAAAAAAGTAATAAATCAGGTTGGAGCGGCTCGCTTTATATCCATATGGCCTGATATTTTATGGGTCGAGCCACCGGCCCTACCAATTGTCATTCCTATAGCTTCTCATGGGACAAATCCAAGGCATTACATTGTCGTGTTTCGTTTCAAAGCAAGGTATTCTTGTTTTTAACACTTTCATTTTCATATCCTAACGAAGACTATAAGAGTTAACATAATGAATAGTCAAATATGTCCACTGACCAGAAAAAATTGAAAAGAATATTTGAAAAGTATATGTCTTTTACTCTTTTAAATTTATTTTAAATTATTATCTTGGTGTTTCATATGCTCCTCGGTAATTGATATACATCAACTAGAAAGGTAAAAAAGATTTTATCTTGCGTGAGTGAAACACACTACCTTCACGAGGCACATTTCCGAATATCCTGAGGAAGTTTGAGAACATACCGTATGAAAGCGACATGTTAAAGTAGTCACATTCACTTATATGACATCATATATATAAGACAATATTCAAAAGCTCAATTCCTCATTTCATTCATAAACATAGTTTACATTGTAGCATTTCACTACAAAATCCATATATATAATATCAAAAACATATAAGAGTTTATTACTCTTTTACAACATTCTACATGAATGAGGAACTATACAAAAACATTCTATCTAAACTCCTCAATATCAACTGACCGACCTTTGAGTCATTCTTGATTCTAAAATTGACAGAACTAGACTTCTACTAGTTTGCCTTAGGAACTATGTCTCCCTCGTACCTGAAAATCAACATTTGCGATTTTGATGAGTTTTGCGAATTCAATGAGTGAACCATCATCGATGTGCTCACTCATATCAAATACAAAGACAGTTCACATTCTAAATTCACAGACAATCATATCATCACATATTTCACACACTCATTTCATAATTCAAATCATTTTTTCAATCATTCATAACATCGCAATTCAGTAAATTTATATAATCTTTCACATAATACATGTATGTGTACAAATGCAAATGCACACGTGACTCACTTTCATTATTACTTTGTTGTGAACAAACACCTTTTTAACTGTCTCATATCCGTTGTGGATACTAAGCTCATTTTAATACTGCGCCTGTAGCTCTTTATACACATTTTTTAGCTTTAAGCTCTTTTTTTCACTGGCCACTCTCATTACAGCTTCCTTTATCTGATCATGCATTTCAATGTAATGAAATGCATCAATTCACATTATATGAAATCAATCACTTTCATTCATCATATGCAATCTCTTTCTCATTTTCATCAGATTTGAGTCCAACATTCAACATTTTTGTTGAGTACATTTATTTTCCCCGATTCACATTCAATTATGAACACTTACAATGCAAATCTCAATTATCAAACTCCTTGGACCATCAATGTCTAAAATTATCACATTCGCATAAATACCATATCAATAATTGAAAATTAAGCAAATACGATCAATCCTAGTGAGAAACATCTAGGTTACTCACAGTAAGCTCCAGATAGTTATTGCCTGGACAGACCGGCAATGTATGGATGATGGCGTGCGACTTGAGCTTCTAAATCATGCAATACACACATTTGTACACATTACTAAGTCAATCGTTCACATAAGTATTCAATCATATACATATGTATATATGTTATGTACAATGCATGATCAATGAATTTCCCAGGTATGTGTCCTTAATCATAAGCCTTGATCATTCAAACCATTATAACTTGTATATGTCTAGTTTTCACTTAGGTTTACACCTCAAGAACATTTGACTATTTTATTATCATCAATTATACATTCATCATTCACATATTCTCCAATCCTTTTTCTAGCATTATAATCATCACTCAATATCGAAATTTTCATTCATTCATACCTAATATACCTTACTCATCTCCTTTGAATCACATCAGCATTTCTAATAACACTTTTATTTCTTAATTATCTCTAAATTTCTAGATGTAGTTACATTAATATCATCAATCCATTCCTAAGTTATAACCTTAATTTACAACTTATCATACACTTTAACCAATTATTCAAGCACCAAACTAGGTTCATTTCAAGTCTCAATCAAGTCTAAATATACCAAAGTAAAGTAATTTATCATTAATTGGTTCAACAATTACACAAAAAGGAAATTATCACTTTAGAGCCTTGTCCACAATCGTGGTGGACCTTTCCACGATTGTGACAGAAGCTAGTGCAACTAGCCACGTTCGTGGGATGAGTGCCACGATCGTGCACTATCCATTTTTTCCCAATTCTCCACGAATTTCACCTATTCAAAAACATCACTAACACTTTAAATTTTCCAGAATTCATGTTCATTTATGCAACCTCATTTCATGCTAATCTAACTACTATAGTAGTTACATTAAATCTCACAAAAATCAACTCATTTGCTTCGTTACCATTCACTTTATACCATCATACATGCAGTCATAACTTTTCCACATTTTAACCCTTACTTACTACATCAAACATATCTTCTTCATAGTTCATCATCTCTACTTCATTTCCTCTTCATTCTCACCTCAATTCCATCTCAAAAACATCCATATAACAATACGTAAACTATTGTTCATCATTTACATAAAAACAGAACATGATCACTATCATTCACTATCATCCTAGTTCTTCTCATTTCAAGACACTACACTTGCCTTTTCTTTAACTTCCAAAACTCAATCTAATCCATTTCTAAAACAACTAATAATCCACGTTTTTATACATTAAAAATAGAACATGAAAATATCCATTCATTCATCAAAATTTCTATACTCAGTAAACATCATTTTTCACTATCAATCCAACCGTAAACAATCATCATAAATGTTATGCTACGTATATCACAAGAAGGCAATGATTCACTTACTTGATTAACTCCAAGTTTTTTTAAAAAATCATCAAGAAACCCTAGCTTTTCATATTTATTGGATCATCATCTTTCAAGAAGGAAAGATTAGGTTTTTTAGAAACAAGATGACGACAATCGAATTTTATTAAAGTAGCAAGGTGTTAGATGATAGCAAAGCTCAATGTGATGAGGGTGAGAGTGAATGTCGTGAATGAAGAAAGAAAGAAGAAGAAAATAAGAGCATGTGCCAAAAGTGAAAGACAAATGAAGATGGTATTGCAAAGATGAAAATATCATGGATTTAAAAGCTTGGTGGGTGTTATAACACATGTCATGACACTTACCACACAAAGAATTATACTAATGACTTCTAATTATTGTCCAATGTCATTTAATAACTAGTCCATTTGTCTCTCAATCTCTAAGTCATTTGACCCAATTTTCTATGCCACTTATCATTTATTTCTATTGCTATAAGTCAATTTGTCTTGCGACTTAGTATTTTTACTAGTCCAAAAATACACATAATTTCATAAATCTCCCAATTTTAACAAATAATTCTAAATTAATAATTATAATTCACCAAATCAAAATTCACGACAAAATAATTCATAATTCACATCATAACTATTTTAAATCGTTCATACCCGAAAATGTCAATTAAGTGCATATATAGTATTTGCAATGTATGCAATCAATTTTCACGTATGTATGCTAATGATATGCATATGAATGCAATGCATCTCATAATTTTCTCAACATTATTTCTCATATATAGTGGTCTAGGGTCCTAACCCTTAGTATAAGAAAACGAGATATTACAGTGAGTCATTTAGTCTTCTCCTTAATTGATTGGCTTAAGATAAGGTGATATGTCAACTTCAACGATTTGTGTACTTTTATTGATACTTTTCCATGTCAAACTTGCATATCAACATAATATGAATAATAGATAGACCAAAAGGGTTCACACACCTATCAGCTATTCCAACACGTGGCAAGCACGGACGAGGACACGTGACTTGCGTATGTGCTACACACGCCATATAGGGTCAACATGTTTGCGCATATTGGCTCGTGAGCCACATGCGCCACATAATTTCTCAACAGGTCAGTGTGTGTGGACGCATGCATGCATTTAAAGGTGCTTTAGGCATGCCGATGTGTAGTGCACACATCACCAGCTCATGCACACCTATGACATCATAGTGACATCATGCTGACATAACACTACAATGTTTGCTAACGTCAGTAGCTAAAAAAAGGAAACAATTTCAAAATTCTCGTAAGAGTGCCCTTGGTCCTTTTGGGTCAGTTTTTGGGTTTGACAAAATTTTAAGTGATTTTTTTATTTTTCTGGATTAATTACGTTAGTAATTTTACTCCAGAAAAGGAAATGAGACATTCTAAAGCCCTTTTTAAGTTCATTTTTGTGCAACGAATGTGTCGTTAGTGAGATACGTGAGATTCTTGTGTCTCAAGTGGTCGGTTCTATGTTTAGTGAAGCATGATAGTCACTATGATAAGGTTTTTTGCTATGAAAGTCTCAAATAAAGTTTTCAAAGAATGCCTTCAACAGGAGTATGTGAAGATAACACTGTGCTTTAAGGTTTAGCATTAATTGATGATTTGTTTTCATATAATGTATTTCCATATAGGGTGTAAGGATAACATAAGGATATATCCTTGTGTTTGTGGGCCTTTTGAGTATTGATGAGATTGCAGTCACTACAGTAGCCTTTCAAGTCAATATTTGTATTGCTCTACTTACATGTTGTAGGATGTCTTTGATCTCGTGTTTGGTTATTCTACCCACAGGTGTTGGCCGTATATGAGATTTTGAGATATGCAGAAAGGCATTAGATGGAAGAAAGTCATTACTTGAATGATCTATTCGTCTACAGGTAGTAGTGTCATAAAAGTTAATGGTTTGTACTCTGATTGTTTTTATGTGAAGGCTTGATTGCATGTATTATGTATTTAGCCAACAGATGTTTCATACTATGTGCTATCAGATTCTTGGTATAGATACTATTTTAATGTTTTAAGTATCACTGTTGTCCTGCATTTGTGTTGATCTTTGCATTATCCTTTTGCAGTCACATTTGCTGTTAACAACACTGTTGTCACCATTGAAACCTTTACCGATTTTAATTTCAAGAAGTGGAAGAAGGATATCAAAATTGCCTTAAAGATGACAGAAATCAACATAGCTATGCTGATAGAGAGACCGTCTCCACTTACAAACATCAGCTTGGAAATTGATGAGGTAGCCCTTGCAATCTGAGAGCGGTTGAACAAAATGTGTTACTTGACCATTAAGAGGTCAATCCCAGATCATTTGTTGAGTAGACTACCGAACACTACCATAAGGAAGGAATTTATGGATAATGTTTCCAAAGATACAAGGTCTCGTCCAATGCTAAGTTGAGTTCCTTAATTAAAGATATGTTCTCTATTAAGTAGATTGGAGAAGGAGGTGTTAGGAAATACATTATAAAGATGGTATACCTTCAAAGTAAGCAGAAGGCACTGGATGTTCCCATTCTTGATACATTGATAGTGCACTCAGGCCTTTAATACTCTTCCTCAAGAATTTAAGATACTAGTCACTTCATACATTTGTCAGGATGAGGCTTGGGATATCAGTGCCTTGATTTCCCAATGTGTTGCAGCAGAGAAGAAGTTGAAGAGCACTCCTTATGTGGCTTTGTATGCAGCTACAGATAAGAGGAAGACAAAGTCCAAAGGTTAAAGCTAAGAAAACTAAAACCTCTCCGCATATTCAGACTAGACAGCCCAACATTGCCAAGGGTCCATAAGACCTAAAGAATATGAGGTGCTTCTTCTGTAAGGAGAAGAGACATAGGAAATTTAATTGCCAGAAGTACAAAGTCTGTAAGGTTAAACTGGAGCTATCAGGTAACTCCTTGACGTATATGATTCATGAATCCAATTTAGCTATAGCCAAATCTAGTTCTTGGTGGCTAGATAGTGGTGCATCTAATCATATTGCTTCCACAGTGTAGGGATTCAGATCCAATAGAAAGCTAACTAAAAGGGAGAAGAAACTGATGGTCGGAAATAATGAAGAAGTAGATGTTTTATACGGAGGGGATGTAGGTTTGAACCTCGATATGAGATTTGTACTTATTTTATAGGATACATTTTATATACCATCTTTTAGATAGAATATGATATCTGTATCAATTTTGGACAAAGAGGGTTATCGTTTTGTAATTGATACTTTAATTGTAAACATATCTTTCACTGCAAAGCATATCGGAACTGCCTTATTATCTTATAGGTTATAGAATGTGTCTTATCTCTAATAAAATGTATGTTTCTTCTTATATTGTCGAACCTGTTACTCGTAAGAGACCTTTAATAAAGGAAATTTGTACATGTTGTAGTATAAATGTTTAGGCCACATTTTCATAGCTAGGGTTGAGATATTAATAAAGGAAAAAATTCTCCCAACTCTTGATTTTGGTGATCTGGAAACATATGTTGATTGCTGTAAAGGTAAGTTAACCAAAATAAAGAAAAAGGGGTCAACTTGTGCTTTTGACTTGTTAGATCTCATACATACAGATATAAGTGGACCCTATAAAGTTACATTATGCAATTCTAGATATTTTTTGACATTTATAGATGATTATTCCCGTTATGGTTATGTGTTTTTACTTAAAAAAAAGTCTGAAGTTCTTGATAAATTCAAAATCTTCAAGACTGCGATTGAGAACTAATTGAAAAAACCAATCAAGATTGTCAAATTTGATCGAGGAGGAGAGTATTATAACAGACATGATGTTGCAGGACAAGAAAAAGGTTTGTTTGTCAGGTATGTGGAATTAATTGGAACAGTGACCTGGTTCATTATACCGAGTAGTCCTGAGCAAAATGGTATAGCTGAAAGGCGTAACCGCACCCTTTTCAATTTTCTGCATTCTTTTCTTCTTGTTTTCTCGACAGCCATAGGAGTTTTTCCTTTTTTGCATTATTTTTCTAAGTATTTTTGGATTTTCTAGAAAGACCATAGATGGAGACATTGTGTTTTATTATTTCTTTGTTGAATTTCACTTTCATTATGAGTAGCTAATTTCCTTTTCTTGGTTGAAAGGAACCATGTTATCATCTATTATGTGTGAGATGTTTCAATAAAGTTTGTTTTGTTGATAAACATTAAGTGTCTTTCGAATTACTTTTTCTAATTGAATTGATTGATTTCTATATGCGCAACTAGGAATTGATTCGTTTAATAGCTAGATTAATGAAATATGATATTCAATTTTGTTAATCACAAGTAGCGATTAGGATTACCTTCTTTAAGTTAGAGTGGCAAATTCTAAAAAGACATTCAGCTAGATTAATTGCATGTCGTACATGTGTTATCTTGTTTATTGGTTTCTTAATTCTTAATGCTATCAATCAATTGAATATACGATCGTATCTAGGTTATTGGTTGATAAGAATGTGAAGAATACATGTTTCTATTCATTTACACTTACTAGAAAACATCCCTCAATGGATGTTTATTGATGAATTAAATTTTATATCAAGGATCCATATTAGCATGATAACATCGGTGACTTAAAACCAAGATTTGTCTATTAAATTTTCAGATCTAATTACTTTTCTCAATTTCCTATTTTTGTTATTTCTACTCTTTTGAATTTACGAAAATTGAGCCCCCTTTTTTGTTACTTTATTTTAGTTTTGAACTCATAAACTCTTTACCGTTAAAATTTCTCGTGAGAACGATGCCCACTTTTCACTACTACATTAATTTGTATTAACGAAAGTTGGTTTCTTTTTAATTTGGTTGCAGGCGACAGTAGTACCACCTTTTCAAACTCTAGAAAGGTGGAAACCAAGCCTTTCACATATTCGTGTATGGAGCTACCCTGTTGAGGTTTGATTATATAATCCTTATGAAAGCAAATTGCATCCTCATTCTACTCGTTGCTATCTAGTAGGATATCCTGATCATTCTAAAGGCTACATATTTTATTGTAGAGAATGAGGGGCTAAAATTGTTGAATCACAAACAGTAAAGTTTCTAGAACATGATGTTTATGAAGAGGGTGGGCCCTATCGCCCCTCAGATGATAACAGAATGAATATGATGATTATTTCATATTTTTCGCTCGTACAGTTAGGTCCAGTGGATCAAGATTCAAATACCATGCCTGTACAGGAATAGGAACTTATACCTATACAAGAATAGGTTCTTAGGGTACAAGAGCCAATGTAGTTGCGTAGATCCACTAGAGAGAGATGTCCTGCTATCTCATTTGATTATATAGTCTATTTGGGTGAATAGGACTATAAAATTAGACACATTATGGATCCAGTCACTTTTATAGAAGTTATTTCTAGACCCTATGTAGACTTGTGGTGGAAAGCAATAAAGGATGAGATGTAGCCTATGAAACACAATAAGGTATGAGAGTTGGTTGATTTGCCTCAACATTGCAAATTCATCAGTTGCAAATGACTATTTAAGACCAAGAAGAACACTCAAGGTAAAATTAAGCGATTTAAAGCTTGATTAGTTACTAAAGGCTTTACTCAGAGAGAATAAGTTGATTATAATGTTACCTTCTCTTCTGTATCCTTGAACGATGAATTTAAAGTAATTATGACAATAGTAGCTCATTATGACATGGAGCTACATCATATGTATGTTAAAACCACTTTCCTAAATAGTGACCTTTATGAGGAGGTCTATATTAAGCAACCTGATAGATTTCAGGGTCAAGTTGCAACTGACAATGTTTGCAAATTAACCAAATCAATATACAGTTTGAAATAAGCTTCCAGACAGTGATACCTGAAGTTTGATGAGGTTCTAACTAATTTTGGCAATGTAGAAAACAAGTTGAAAGATGCTTGTACTATAAGGTCAGGGGGAGCAAAGTCATCTTCCTACTGTTATATGCGGATGATATATTGCTCGTGTCAAATGACTTAACCATATTGTATGAAGTTAAGCAACTTTTGGCCAAACATTTTGACATAAAAGACCTTAGAGAAGCATCTTTTATCCTAGGTATACAAATTCACTGGGACAGATGTCCACACTCATTAAGCCTCTCACAGAGTGCATACATTAAACATATGCTATAAAGATTTAATATGGTTGACTGTAAATGGGTTGTAGCACCTATCTCTCATGGCGAGAGATTATCTTTAGCACAATGTCCAAATAATGAAGTTAAGAGAGAAGCTATGAGAAATGTTCCATACTCTAGTATAATTGGTAACCTGATGTATGCTCAGGTATGCACTAAGCCAAACATTGCATTTGCTATTGGATTGCTGGGTCGATATCTGGTTAACCCAGGTATAAATCACTGGAATGTAATTAAACTAGTATTGAGATATTTAAAGGGTATTAAAGATTATATGTTGATATACAAACGAGTCAACGATCTAAAACTGGCGAGGTATACAGATTCTGATTCTACCATGTGTTCGGATGATCAGAAGTCCTCTTTAGGTTATATTTTTATTTTAGCAAATGGTGCAGTATCTTGAAAAAGTGTCAAGTAGACACTGGTAACTTCCTCGACCATATATGCAGAGTTTGTTGCATGCTATGGGGCTACTTCATAAGCAGTTTGACTCAAAAACTTGATTTTTAAGTTGTCTGTGATAGATTCAGTGGCTAAACCTATTTGGTTGTATTGTGACATTCTTGCTGCTGTGTTGTTCAGTAACAACAATAAGAATATTACAGAGTCTAAGAATTTGGAAGTCAAATACTTGACCATCAAGAAGTTGATACAAAAATGTGACGTTGAAGTGGAGTATATAACGAATGAGGAGATGTTAGCTGATTCTTTAACTAAAGAACTTCTTCCGCTTGTGTTTGAAAGAAATGTATCCAGTATGGGTATGTTAAAGTCCTTAGACAGTGTTAGTTAGGGATCGTTGTTTTTGCTCCTAGTATGTTTATACATTTTGATGTATTATGACACTATGATTATTTATTAATAAACATGATCAACTTTTTATCCTCAATAATAAATGTTATTGTGTAAAGTTATAATACATGTGAAAGTCTTAAAATTTGTGTCGATTTCAAGCATTTTAAAGGTCATTGGTGTTGGACCCCGAGTTTTTCTTAGAAGACTAGAACTAATAAATGAGAAATGTGGAGAAGTTCATACTTGTGTTTTGGTGTTTTTAGTGGATAAGAGATTTTGAACTAAGGAGAATCAGTTGAATCTGTGTAGTAAGTTGATGAAGAATATGCGCATAAATGTATGATTCTCCACCTGATTATGATCACGGTTAAGTTTCACGTTGCATATGTTGATTACATAATTTTGAGTGTGAGAAATGATTAATGATTATGTTTGGGTGATTCTGACTTGAGTTTTGAGTAAATGAGAGCGGTTGAGAAGGTTGATGGATTTAAATAAATGAGGTAGATGCAAGGGAAAAATTTAGAAGAGTAGAAGTATCCTCTATGATGACGTCAGAACACAGAGACAAGGAGGAATGAAGAGTATAAGTATCCTCTATGCTGACGTCAGAACACAGAGGGAAGGATGGGTAGAGTATAGAAGTATCGTCTGTAATGACGTTAGAACACAGAGGACACGTCATCGTATAGAGGATAGAACGTAGAGGAAAGGAGGAATAGAGAATATAAGTATTCGTCTGTGATGATGTCATCTTCCTCTGGGTGACATCATCTTCCTTTGTGTTTTGGTTTCCTCTGTCTTTTGCTCCGCTTATCTTTGTTTCGTCTGACTTTTGCTTCGTTTGCTTTCTACCCAAGTGTCTGAAACTCCCTCTGTGTCACTGTTCATGAACTTTGTTTGTGTCACTGTTATGAACTTCGTCTATGTTACTGTTCATGAACTTCCTCTATGTTACTGTTCATGAAATTCCTCTATGTTACTGTTCATGAACTTCGTCTATGTTACTGTTCAAAAACTTCTTCTATGATAACATCATCTTCTTCTATGTTTCTTTTGTGCTGACGTTATCTTCTTTTGTGTTTTGCTTCTTCTATGTTCGTCTATACCTATCTTCTGTCCCATTGTTGACCCCTCAAAAGATAGAATTGACCTTTGAGGTCTCGATGAAAGTTTTATATCTCGAAATCCTCTTTCAAACCATATAAAGAACATCTTGATCCGATTCCTTTAGAGAAAGTTATGATAATCGAAAAACATCGTTTGTGTTCCCAAACTTCTTCTAGGTCACTGTGTATTGTATATCTTCTGTCCTATTTTTGACCCTTCAGAAGATAAAATTGACCTTTGAGCTCTTCATGAAGTTTGTGTATCTT
>JANIIA010000005.1:2929152-2941289 GCA_027478495.1 Erythroxylum alaternifolium | reverse complement strand
AGTCAAGGCATCATTCCAAGCTTGCTTAGGTTGTAATTTGAGATAATTTTTGGAAGACACAAGGCTTTAGTCACTTTGAAGACTTTGTAGTTCATGTAACCTTTGTGTATTGAGATCTCAGATTTAGTTGTAAAGTGATTTTAAGCTAGATTTTGTACTAATGAGGATTTTAGATTCATTTTGAGGATTTTTAGATTAAGTATCTTATGTATCTTGGAATTATAAGATATGGATATATTGTGGTTTGAAATGCTTTTATGGCTTTGTGAAAAACTCTTATATTTGATGGTAATGAATTATGATTTATGTATGGATAAATTTGAGTAGACAATTATGATTTATGTATGGATAGTTAGACTCCGAAAATGAGGTCTAACAATTGGACATATATATAGATTGACCTTAAACCTATATCCTATTGAGACATACAGTCTAATACGAATATGCTTGAATTTTAACATGCCATAGGGGGATATAAGTTTTTATTCCCATAAAGGTTTTTTTTATGCAGTTCTGCATTCAGTTAGAGAATATAAAAGTTTTCTCTAAATGCAGTTTAACATTTGATAAGAGAAAATAAGATTTCTTTGATGCAGTTTAGTATAAGGTTTACAGAGATCAAGACCTAGAAACGAAAGGTGATGCATATTAGATCATGCATATATCATCTTAGTTTGTCACATTCCATTTTTTCATTCATGTTAGTAAGGTATAAGATATGCGTGATTATATTAGATCTGTATCATATATGACACATATGTTTGATATCTTTCAGTATCAAAAGTCTTGTGAGATGGAATGTTGGACTTTCGTTATATTCGGATAAAATTTTTTTAATTTTAAAACTTAGTACCAATACAGTAACGTGACTTAACCGAATTTTTAAAACTATTTTAATCTTGAAACAATACCGCAATTAATTATTGTCCAAATTCCTAATGTCAAACTTAGAGGGCCATTTTGCAATGTTCTAGCTTGTCTTCAACATTTCTGTGTATAGATACATTATTTTTGTTGGTTTTGCTCTATTCTCTGCCAATGGAGTGGCCAGGGAGTGGCGCATTCACATGTATGTTGCGTGCATTCATGGATACAATCATATATACCGATATATAATGTTCAACAACTCGGGAGCGTCGAGGATGTTTGGCCCTATAGTGCACGTCATATCTAGGTCAATCTCAATTTTGTCAAAATGTTCTACAGGGGGTAGTTTATTGGCAACCACCAAAAGAGGCACCGGAGAAAATCAAAGAAGTCGTTATGGTGCAGATGACGGAATTCCTGAACTGGGTCAAATCCAATTAAATATATATTTGTTTTTAAAATTTTTATTTTAAAAACAGAGTAACACGGGGAACAGAAATTTTATAAACAGAGTAACACAGGGGAAAATTTTAAAAACAGAGTAACACAGGGCAACAGATATTTAAAAAACAGAGTAACACAGGGGAACAGAAATTTTACAAACAGAGTAACACAGGGGAACCGATTATTCCTTGATGAACTTGGAGAGATTGAAGAAAAGGGTACAAAGAACTGGTCACACAGATGCAACAGATACATACATTGTGATTAAGACAATAGTTGGAAACTCAGATAGATAGGTGAGAAGCCACTCTCTAGATCTATCCTTCACTGTCGTGTTGAAAAGTCTTCATTTGTGGGGTCTTGTGTTGATTCCAATTTTCGGTTAAAGTCACTCAAGAATCTCAGCATGTGTGCTGGTCGGTCGTCTGGTCTTTTTCATCCTCCGTTTTCGCATCACTCTTCACCACCACCCAACACCACCACGTTACTGTTGTTTCTCCTCATTCAAGTAATGTACGTGTATTCTTTGGCTTCTTCTTTCGTCGTGACAGCTTACAGCTTAACCGACACAGTCCTCAAAATTGCCAAAATTACTCATAATATTTAACAATTATTTAGAGAGAAAATTGGATTTTTTTCTTAATTTTAAAAAGTAATAGTATTATTCTAAATTATAATTTTTTTAAGAAAACAACTTTTCTCTATAAATTTATTTTAATAAATTCAACAACTAAATTAAAAATCCCGCTGACACGAGGATTGATAATATACAGCCTTGCCTATTATTTGAAACTAATAATAATAATAGTTACAAAAAAATTTATAATTATTTTGTGTTGGTCTTAATAATATTTTTTGTTTATAATTTTTAATAAAATATTAAAACTATTAATGTTCCTTCATTTTTACTTATAAAAAAGCATATTTTATTAATATGTTTATATGAAAATTTAATAAAAATATTAGTTTATGTCTTTATGATACTATGAAAGTTTATAATGAAAATTGTTACAAAACTTATATAATTTGCTTTGTCTTGATCTTAAGAACATTCTTTATTTAGTTAAATTTTACTTTTCTGCTGTGAGGTTTAATCTTGAGTGAGTCATTAAGTCTTTCCCTGAATTGGTTGGCTTAAGATAAGGTGATATGTCAACCTTTGTACTTTTGTTGACACTTTCACATGTCAGATTTGCATATCAGCGTAATATGAACAGCAGATACGCCAAAAAGCGCACAAACTTTCCTGTCTTTTGCTTTTGGGAGTATCCTGCGGGAGAAAGTATTGCGAAGGTACAGTGTTTGTGATAGATGGATTGCTTCGTGGGGTTGTTGAGCTGTGGCCAGTTCTTTTTCATGGCCTTTTACTTTTCGGCTATAAATGTTGTTCTAAGGGCCTTGTGGTTTAGGCTGGTCGTTAAGAGTAGAGGTAATTTGGTAGAGTTGCTGAGGAGATGGTTGGTGTTGAAGGGAAGAGTGAGATGGATATGCGTTCAAGGCTTGCCAGGAGGGCTGTGCAGATTAATACGCCTATTATGGTTGAGGTACTAAAGTCAGAACCCATTTCTGGCCGGATCTCTTTGTTTTTCTCAAAAGCACACTTCCACACGCTTATCAGAAACATAGTATGCTCAACATGTACTTGAGAAGGTGTTCAAATGATTACTTTTCAATTCACGATTAGTTTGCGCTATGAAAGATAGTGTCTTGTATTAAGAAAGTTCGTACATTTAACTGTGCGATGCATGCGTTGGTGAATGTGAGAGGAAAGAGTGGTTCACGATGCAAACGTTAAATTATGCCTGAAGATGAGGTCTTGGTGTCTTTTTGGATACATAACTTCATGGTAAGACAGACGAAGTCGGTAGCTCATATCATACTTTGGAAATCGTGTTTGTCTTTTGTTTTGCAGATACAGAAATTAGTTCGAGAAGCTCCAAATGTCATGTCACTGGCCCAGGTTTGTTACTCCTTTTCCACAACTGTTTTTCTTGTTTGTAAATGGTATAAGGGCATTGACAAACGAAAACCGAAATGAGGATTGGTCATTTTAATTTCCATTGCTAACTTGTTTATTACTCTGTACTTTAATTATAGGGGTACCGTGTGGAGAATCAAAAACTTCACATTCATTTCAAGGATAAGGACATGATTAGTTTCGAAATCTGATAATATCTTGTGTGTTAAACAATATCAAGAGTCTTTGGAAGAAATCATGTGGATAAGAGAAGAGAACTAGACATTTCTGAGATGGAATCGCATCAATAATTAGTAGCAGATGACATTTAGCAGATATCCTAAAGCAATTTAAAGTATATGTTGGTTTCCTAATGTCAAACTTGAGTGCCATTTTGCTATGTTCTAGCTTGTCTTCAACATTCAGCGTATAGATCCATTATTTTTATTGGTTTTGATGATCTATCCTCTGCCAAATGGACTGGCAAGGCAGTGGCGCATTCACATGTATATTAGTGCACATCATATGTACGTCAATCTCAATTTTGTCAAAATGTTCTGCAGGGGGTAGTTTATTGGGGACCACCAGAAGAGGCATTGGAGAAGATTAAAGACCGTATATGGGAGCCTATTGTAAGTCGTTATGGTCCAGATGAAGGAAATCCTGAACTGAGGGAGGCATTGCTGAAAAAGGTACAACCAATGTCTACACTTTTAAAGTTGTGACTGTTGATCTGGCCAACATTGGCATGGGTGGAGCCAGAGCATGAGAAAAATGACTAAACGAGGCGATTAGCACGGAAAAGGTGGCTTTAAGAAAGATCAGAAGTTATCACAGACGTTATTGCTTCTTCTCTGTGGTGATGATATTCTGATGAGCTATGCCATATATTCTTGCCAGTGTCGCTTGCTAGAGAATTCTTACCTTGAAGTTAGTATTGCACATTGATAGTTGTGACTGATATACTTTCCTGTTGCAGTTGCGAGAGGAAAATAAGTTGGAGAGATCTTCAGTAATGGTTACTGCAGGTGCAAATCAGGTGGGTTATAAGTTTAATGTGAATGAAAAAAAACTTGCCTTTGGGGAACATGCCCTCTGGGTTTCTTCCTTTTACTTAAAGAAAATGTGACACCAGCAATGAAGTTGAGGGTTGGAATGCTGTTAAGAGTCTCTTGGAGAGAAATTTTAAGTACTTTCATTCATTTCATTTTCATTTTTTTCCTTAAGACTGTTGTTTCTGCTCCATGGTTGAAAGAATCGTCTATGAGTACTGAAAAAATAGTTGCTTTCGTGAATGATAGGCGTTCGTGAATGTTGTTCTTGCACTGTGTGATGCTGGGGATTCAGTTGTCATGTTTGCTCCCTACTATTTCAATGCATACATGGCCTTCCAGATGACAGACATCACTAATATACTAGTGGGTCCTGGTAATCGAGAGACACTTCATCCAGATGCAGGTGATACTTCATAACCTTTCAGTTCATTTTTATATTTTCCATGGATAACGTGGTTAATTTATATGCAAGGTTCTTTATCGCAATAGTAAAGGCAGATGCTTCATAACCATTCATTTCATAGTGGTCTATTTTCCTTGGATAATGTGGAAGATGTATTTGAAAGGTTCTCTATTACTTGTAATGAAGTTTTGTGCATCTAACATAAAGGACAGTTTGTGATTCTTTGATCAAACCTAGTAAGGATTTGCGTTTCCGTGGGAGGTGTTAAGTTGAGTTTCTTCCTGCATTTTGTGTGTTTGCTTGGGTAATTGATGAGTGTTACCTCAAATTTCAGATTGGTTAGAGAAGACACTAGCAGAAACTAACCCAGTCCCAAAGGTTGTTACTGTGGTTAACCCTGGCAATCCGTCTGGGACCTACATTCCCGAGCCCCTGCTCAAGGTTCTGTCTTTCTTTCTCCCCATGGCTACATGTTGTTGTGTGTGTTTGTTCACGATACTCAATACGCATTCTTGAAAGTTCTTAATCACATTTCACCCTTTTGTTAATGGTCATACTTCAAATTTCTTCTTGTTCATCTTCAATACGCTAAGTTGGCAGTTTTCTTTGTGTTGAGCAGAGGATTTCAGATCTGTGCAGACAAGCAGGATCCTGGCTTATTGTAGACAATACTTATGAGTAAGTCATTCCTTTTCTGTGGTAGATGCATTTGTTGTAGTGTTAATTCCATGTAGCATAAGTATAAAAGTTGTTGTGGAATCATTGCGAACATGATTTCGGTCTTTTTTCCCGAAACTTCCTCCCAAATGCTGCCTGTTGATGCATATGTTGTGAATAAGCTATAAGACAAGAATGACATTAACAGACCTGCTATGTTCTGTGAGGAAGTTTTACTGATTCTAAATTTAACTTATCATGCTAGACCAGTGCTCGGTGCTATTATAACTTTTCTTTTCACTTCTTCCCATGTTAATTTCATATGAACAGTCTCTACTTGGTATGTATTCTTTCTCAATGCTTAATGTTTAGTGAAGGTGCAATCTAACTATGTAGCTCCAATTGACTCATTCTTTGTAGGTACTTCATGTATGATGGTCGAAAACATACATGTATTGAAGGAGATCACATTGTCAATATCTTTTCCTTCTCAAAAGCTTATGGGATGATGGGATGGCGAGTTGGATATGTAAGTCGATCTATATCTTCTCGGTGCTCTTAAAATTTCATTTAGGTTGTAGAAGTTTTCACGTGGAGGCATGTGTCTACTCTCTTGTCGGTCTTATTTCTGTAGACTTTTTCTTCCCTCAGATAGCATATCCATCAAAAGTGGAGGGCCTCTCTACTCAACTACTCAAAATCCAAGACAACATACCGATATGTGCTGCTGTACTATCTCAGTACCTTGCCCTTTACTCCTTAGAAATGGGTGGTCCTAAATGGGTCACTGAGCGAGTGAAAAAGCTTGTAAAGAACAGACAAATCCTTTTTGATGCACTCTCTCCATTAGGAGAAGGTTCTGTGAAAGGTGGAGAAGGTGCCATTTATCTGTGGGCAAAGCTTCCAGACAAGTGCGTCGATGACGATCAAGTTTTTCGCTGGCTTGCTAAAAGGCACAGGGTGTTGGTGATTCCAGGGGGTCCATGCGGATGTCCTGGTCATATCAGGATATCATTTGGGGGGTTGAGAGAAGATGACTGCAAAGTTGCTGCTGCAAGGCTGAAAAGAGGATTAGAAGAACTCATGAACCACGGGATGGTGGAGTAATCTGTTAACAACAGAATGGTGGTGGAGCAGCTCCATAACTCCACCGGTTAGTAAGTCACTGGAAAAATCAGATTACCAGTCTGCAGCATGTTCATGACTGGTGCATTTGAATAAACTCATGCTGCTTGAAGCAATAAATTGTCAGGAATCACACCACATTAGTTGGATAAAACTAAATATGGTTTTAAGCTACTTGTCAAGTATTGTAACTTTCAGTCTGGAAAAGCAGTGCCTGAGCATTTGATTGTGTGAAACTATCATGTTACTTAGGCTTGCAAAAATGTGGCCTGAAAAGATATATATCTAAGATTATATTTTCACTTAAATCTTATTATTTTTTTAAATTTGATTCAAATTTAAGTATATTTAAGTTAAATTTAATTCATTAACTTTTAATAATTCATAGAAATTACAAATACAAATTCAAAAATAAAGCATAGCTCTACTTGAGTAGAAGCAAAAGCTTAAAAGGTTGAACGGATGCTTTAATCATTGGGCCTACAACACACTCATATCTAACGGTTAAGAGACCGTTCCAAACATTCATCAAGCAGTGGACATTTGACCATCAAGCCTCCAAACCTACCCCATATTACATTGTTAGCCAACCCAGAAAAGGGAAGAGAGCAACAACTAGTGGTGGGGCCAATTCTGTCATTTCAAAGCCACTTCCTTACCGGTTCCGTGACCGTTTAGACGCCAGACGTCAGGAAGCGCTTGTGTCTGGTCAAGTTTAGAGAGAGAGAGGTTTTGTAGGGAGGGAAAATTTCGGGAGATACAGAGCGAGAGGCCAAAAATGGTGGGAAATTCACTTGGAGGATTGCAAGATCACTTGAAATTGGCAAGAGAGTACGCTCTTGAAGGCCTCTACGACACTTCCATCATCTTCTTTGATGGCGCCATTGCCCAGATCAACAAGTATCTGGCCCCCCTCTCTCTCCTGAGCTAACTCCCCAAGTTCTCTTTTTTGTTGTTTATTGTCGAATCTGTACCTAAAGTTATGAACTTTTTTGATGGAGATGAGATTTGTGAAAATGGGCATCTTTGATTTTAATAGAAGTTCGTTTTTTTTTTCCAAATATTTTTGCTTGATTGGTTTTAGATTTTGTTGAAGTTTCCTGTGGTCTGTTTGGTAGAACTTGATATTTTCTCCTGGTAACTCGCACTCGTTTGCCTGTTCAATTTGTTGGTTTCATCGTAATTTTTTTGCTCAAAAAGCAAAGTTGAAGTGAATGTTGAGCTGAAAGGACGCTTCTTTTGCTACAACTAGGGTCTGTTCTTATATTTGTTCCTAAAATGGCTGAGTTGTATGGATGAATCACATAACAACACTTGAAAAGTTTCTCTTTGGAATATATTTCTGGTACCTTAACGTTGTGTTGGATTCTGCTTACATAACTTTTTAACTACTGTTTGGTGGGCTTCTTCTCTAATCAAAATTGATACTAATATTTAGGCACCTTAGTACACTTGATGATCCTTTGATTCGTACCAAATGGATGAATGTAAAGAAAGCTCTTTCAGAGGAGGCAGAAGTGGTGAAACAATTGGATGCTGAGAGAAGGGCATTCAAAGAAACTCCAGTGGGCCGTCGTGTTGCATCACCACCAATTAATGCTAAATCGTCATTTGTTTTCCAGCCACTGGATGAGTATCCGACTTCCTCTGGTGCTCCCATTGATGATCCTGATGTATGGAGGCCCCCAAGTCATGATCCAACAAGTAGGAGATCTGCAAGGAGTGGTCAAGTTGGAATGAGGAAATCACCTCAAGAAGGAGGCTGGGCTCGTGGAGGCTCATCAAGAGCTGCCACAACTGGCCGTGGTGCTAAGACTGGTGCTTCTGGAAGGGTGAACTCAGGCGTTCGAGCATCAACTGCTGGAAAGAAAGGCACTGGTGCAGGGAAATCTAGCAAAGGGGATTCAGCTGTAAGTTTTCCTAATATACTCCCTAGTGCTTGAAGTGACTTGATATGTATGGTGGACTAGGAATTTGAATTTGCACACAGAGTTTTATGTACATGATAGGATAAGTAGAAATCTATTTAGCCATCTTATATTCCTTGTGATGGTTTCCAGTTTATGAAAATATTATCCATAATGATGTACTTTGTCCTAGTTGTTCGATGGTATGCAATATTGACAGAAAGTTCTTGTCTAGTTTCCAATAATATTGTAGGTGGCCTTGTGGCTTGCTATATATATATATTTTTTTTTTCTTGCCTTGGTGATTTCTCTTGTAAATTGACGTCATATTTTGTATTGCCTTTGACAGACTCTTTAATATTTATATTTCATTTTTAAGTCACTATTGACATTAATATTCTGTGAGGATGACTCCAAATCTTTTGCAATGAATATTGGGCCATTTAGTTTCCTTCTATCTGCACATACTAACCTAAATCAATTGCAATGTTTAGAATGGCGATGCTGAAGATGGAAAATCCAAGAGGATACAGTATGAAGGACCTGATCCTGATTTGGCAGCAATGCTTGAAAGGGATGTGCTGGAAACTAGTCCTGGAGTGAGATGGGATGATGTGGCTGGGCTTAGTGAGGCAAAGAGACTTCTGGAGGAAGCTGTTGTCCTTCCTTTATGGATGCCTGAATATTTCCAGGTATTCTTGAATAATTGAGTTTTCTATTTTCATCATGTCAGAATTTTTAATTTTCTGTTTTATAATTGTTTAAACTCATTTTTCTTATAGGTCTTGATTAGCAATTATCTTAGGTCATACTAGGGCTCAGTTTTCTTTATCTTCTCTGCAGGGAATTAGGAGACCTTGGAAGGGTGTTCTTATGTTTGGCCCTCCTGGTACTGGAAAGACATTACTTGCTAAAGCTGTTGCTACTGAGTGCGGCACAACATTTTTTAACGTTTCCTCTGCCACATTAGCTTCAAAATGGCGTGGAGAGAGTGAACGCATGGTTCGATGCTTGTTTGATTTAGCTCGAGCTTATGCTCCTAGTACAATTTTCATCGATGAAATTGATTCTCTATGCAATGCCAGGGGGTAAGTTCTTTACTTTTAACCTTTGAAGCTTAAGTCTCGCTTACTCCACCAAACTGCTAGATGGTTGAAGATAAGTATATGAGTTATTTGTGTTATGAAGTCCACTTCCAATTTGTATTTTCACAAAAACACATGAAGTTATTTTAAATCTCTCTCGCTCTCTCCCTCTTGCTAAATTAACATGTAACTACAAATTCATTGGCAACCGCTAATTACTGCTTTTGCGTGATTTATGTTCATCAACAATTTTATTTAGCTTCATTGGCCACTGAACTTGGGGCTTTGTCTTTCCAGTGCTTCAGGGGAACATGAGTCATCAAGAAGGGTCAAGTCTGAACTTCTGGTTCAGGTAGATGGTGTAAACAATAGTTCCACAAATGAAGATGGCAGTAGGAAAATAGTGATGGTTTTGGCAGCTACTAACTTTCCGTGGGACATAGATGAAGCGTTAAGGTTTGGCCGCCCCTCTGTTTCTTCAGTTTGTTGTATTTTCTTTTTTGTGTGTGGATAGTATATTGAATCTCATATGTGCAGCTTATCAGGTTATTGATTCTTGCTTTGTCTTATTTGATATGAATAAATGCAGGAGGAGGTTGGAAAAGCGTATTTATATTCCACTTCCAAATTTTGAGAGTCGGAAAGCGCTTATCAACATCAACTTAAAAACTGTCGAGGTATGTTTGCAATTCTTGCCGACTCTTACTTTTAGGCCATCTCATTCTAACATTTGTTGTTTCGATATGGATCTTATTTCGTGTCAAACAACTTGGCACAAATAATGTGCACTTGGTCTAGTGTTTGATGGATGATGCTGTTATATTAGGTGGCTGCTGATGTAAACATTGATGACGTAGCACGTCGGACAGAGGGATACAGCGGAGATGATCTTACAAATGTGTGCCGCGACGCTTCCTTAAATGGCATGAGGCGCAAGATAGCTGGAAAGACGAGGGATGAGATTAAGAACATGTCTAAGGATGAAATTTCAAAGGATCCAGTTGCAATGTGTGATTTTGAAGAGGCTCTGAAGAAGGTACAACCAAGTGTTTCCCAAGCTGATATCGAAAAACACGAAAAGTGGTTTTCTGAATTCGGGTCAGCTTGAATGGTTCTTCGAAGAAAACAAGCCTCCGATATGCTGTACTGCCCTTCTCTAATTTCTTCATTCTGGTGTTTCTCATTCAATTGTTCAATTGATTGTATTCCAATTGTTGGAGGCGGCTTGGACTGTTGTGCTATTTTGTATTAGTAATGCCCGTCATCTAATGTAACTCAGTTTTCTCTGTAAAAACCTCATTCCATTAGCATATAATCGAACTGCTGAAGTTTGAAATGAATCATAGGACTTCGCATTCCAAATATTCTTCTTGTTATTCTGTTCTAAAAGGAGTTGCAACATAATGAACATCAACATGTTTCGGAAATAATTCCGATTAGTGAACGAATTCGTCACTTAATTATGCATTTTTGGCTCGAATCGTGACAGTTTTCTGGTAAATTTTGTGGCATTGCAGGTAAGATTCTCTAATAATAATAATAACCATCATTGATATAAGCAAGAACATCTAAATCTACTTTAATTTGAGCAATAATTTGTTATGAGGGCCTAGATTCCAATCCAAGCATGAAAGCTCCAAAACACTATAGGTGCGAGACAATTTGTCATATGTCACTGCAATGAGGTCAATATTTTTTTTTTTTGGAAAATGTAGACTAAATAATGATAATGACATGCACAATATATTTCATTTCTTAATGTCAACTCAGCGTGTGTTAATTCACATGGACTGTCATCGTATCACGAACAAGGATGGTAATGAGTCCGATTGAATTTTCTCAAGTTTGAATTAATTTATAACTAAATTTTAATAAATGAATTTAAACTTGAATTTATTAATATAAAATCATGATATAAACAATATCGTATTGAAAGTATCGATATCATGACCATGCGAAATGAATGTTGATCCTTTGAGATCATTTGCTTCAATAACATAGGGAATATTGTTTTTTTTAATACTCTTGCCTTACATGCATTTATAAGAATATGAAAAATTAAAAATAAAAAAAGAACAAATATATAAATGATGTTATTGTATAATATAATACTATACATAATAAGTTATAAAAACTATATATTAGTGTATCACTTTATAAACTATTAATAATAAAATTTACACTATTAAAATGGAGTTAATTATCATATTTATAATATTTTTTGATACGTTTTACAAAATTTAGGAATATTTTAGTATATTTTTATGATTTATCAAGGTTATGTTAAGCAATCGTTTCACCATAAAAGCTTAAGCTTTTGTGTGAAGCCAATTTAATTGGTTTTATATATTCACTGACACATCCTCCCAAATGAAAGCTTTTTGAGCTTGAAACTTGCACAGGCTCACTCTACTTTGAGCTGAATAATAAGTGAGTAGTAGGATTTGAACTCATGACCATTTGATCACAGAAACTCTGATACTATGTTAAATTTTATATGATTGAGCTTAAATAAACTGAGCACATACAAGGCCAATTGTATGTGCTCAGTTTATTTAGATCCAATCATATAATATTTAAGATGTTATTATATATATTTATATATATATATATATATAATTTACTAACATTCCATTA